>JAMFTG010001228.1:0-50000 GCA_023974075.1 Chaenocephalus aceratus
CAAAGCTACTACTACAAAAATGATATGATATATAAACAGCAGGGTCGAGTCCTAAAGTAGAGTGTGTGTGTGTGTGTGTGTGTGTGGTGTGTGTGTGTGTGTGTGTGTGTGTGTGTGTGTGTGCGGTGGATAAAGTGTGTGAGAGAGTGTGTGTGTGTGTGTGTGTGGTGGATAAAGTGTGTGAGAGTGTGTCTTGTTGTGATGTGAAGAGGAGCCTTGCAGTGAGTCAGGGATTAAAGAGAGTCTGAGAGTCTGCAGAGGATCTGTGGTCACACACACACACACACACACACACACACACACACACACACCACACACACACACAACACACACACACACACACACACACACACACACACACACACACACACAAAACACACACACACAAACACCTCGTGAAATTGAGACATATCGTTTTAGTTTTACTTTAGTGTCTCTACTTTAAAGAGTCCTCTCCTGCTGATGTTTCAGGTGTATATCAGTATGTAGTGTCTCTACTTTAAAGAGTCCTCTCCTGCTGATGTTCAGGTGTATATCAGTATGTAGTGTCTCTACTTTAAAGAGTCCTCTCCTGCTGATGTCCAGGGTGTATATCAGTATGTAGTGTCTCTACTTTAAAGAGTCCTCTCCTGCTGATGTTCAGGTGTATATCAGTATGTAGTGTCTCTACTTTAAAGAGTCCTCTCCTGCTGAGGTTCAGGTGTATATCAGTGTGTAGTGTCTCTACTTTAAAGAGTCCTCTCCTGCTGATGTTCAGGTGTATATCAGTATGTCGTGTCTCTACTTTAAAGAGTCCTCTCCTGCTGATGTTCAGGTGTATATCAGTATGTAGTGTCTCTACTTTAAAGAGTCCTCTCCTGCTGATGTTCAGCTGTATATCAGTATGTAGTGTCTCCACTTTAAAGAGTCCTCTCCTGCTGATGTTCAGGTGTATATCAGTATGTAGTGTCTCTACTTTAAAGAGTCCTCTCCTGCTGATGTTCAGGTGTATATCAGTATGTAGTGTCTCTACTTTAAAGAGTCCTCTCCTGCTGATGTTCAGGTGTATATCAGTATGTAGTGTCTCTACTTTAAAGAGTCCTCTCCTGCTGATGTTCAGGTGTATATCAGTATGTAGTGTCTCTACTTTAAAGAGTCCTCTCCTGCTGATGTTCAGGTGTATATCAGTATGTAGTGTCTCTACTTTAAAGAGTCCTCTCCTGCTGATGTTCAGGTGTATATCAGTATGTAGTGTCTCTACTTTAAAGAGTCCTCTCCTGCTGACGTTCAGGTGTATATCAGTATGTAGTGTCTCTACTTTAAAGAGTCCTCTCCTGCTGACGTTCAGGTGTATATCAGTATGTAGTGTCTCTACTTTAAAGAGTCCTCTCCTGCTGACGTTCAGGTGTATATCAGTATGTAGTGTCTCTACTTTAAAGAGTCCTCTCCTGCTGACGTTCAGGTGTATATCAGTATGTAGTGTCTCTACTTTAAAGAGTCCTCTCCTGCTGATGTTCAGGTGTATATCAGTATGTAGTGTCTCTACTTAAGAGTCCTCTCCTGCTGATGTTCAGGTGTATATCAGTATGTAGTGTCTCTACTTTAAAGAGTCCTCTCCTGCTGATGTTCAGCTGTATATCAGTATGTCGTGTCTCTACTTTAAAGAGTCCTCTCCTGCTGATGTTCAGGTGTATATCAGTATGTAGTGTCTCTACTTTAAAGAGTCCTCTCCTGCTGATGTTCAGGTGTATATCAGTATGTAGTGTCCTCTACTTTAAAGAGTCCTCTCCTGCTGATGTTCAGGTGTATATCAGTATGTGTCTCTACTTTAAAGAGTCCTCTCCTGCTGACGTTCAGGTGTATATCAGTATGTAGTGTCTCTACTTTAAAGAGTCCTCTCCTGCTGACGTTCAGGTGTAATCAGTATGTAGTGTCTCTACTTTAAAGAGTCCTCTCCTGCTGACGTTCAGGTGTATATCAGTATGTAGTGTCTCTACTTTAAAGAGTCCTCTCCTGCTGATGTTCAGGTGTATATCAGTATGTAGTGTCTCTACTTTAAAGAGTCCTCTCCTGCTGATGTTCAGGTGTATATCAGTATGTAGTGTCTCTACTTTAAAGAGTCCTCTCCTGCTGATGTTCAGGTGTATATCAGTATGTAGTGTCTCTACTTTAAAGAGTCCTCTCCTGCTGATGTTCAGGTGTATATCAGTGTGTAGTGTCTCTACTTTAAAGAGTCCTCTCCTGCTGATGTTCAGGTGTATATCAGTATGTCGTGTCTCTACTTTAAAGTGTCCTCTCCTGCTGATGTTCAGGTGTATATCAGTATGTAGTGTCTCTACTTTAAAGAGTCCTCTCCTGCTGATGTTCAGCTGTATATCAGTATGTAGTGTCTCCACTTTAAAGAGTCCTCTCCTGCTGATGTTCAGGTGTATATCAGTATGTAGTGTCTCTACTTTAAAGAGTCCTCTCCTGCTGATGTTCAGGTGTATATCAGTATGTAGTGTCTCTACTTTAAAGAGTCCTCTCCTGCTGATGTTCAGGTGTATATCAGTATGTAGTGTCTCTACATTAAAGAGTCCTCTCCTGCTGACGTTCAGGTGTATATCAGTATGTAGTGTCTCTACTTTAAAGAGTCCTCTCCTGCTGATGTTCAGGTGTATATCAGTATGTAGTGTCTCTACATTAAAGAGTCCTCTCCTGCTGATGTTCAGGTGTATATCAGTATGTAGTGTCTCTACTTTAAAGAGTCCTCTCCTGCTGATGTTCAGGTGTATATCAGTATGTAGTGTCTCTACTTTAAAGAGTCCTCTCCTGCTGATGTTCAGGTGTATATCAGTATGTAGTGTCTCTACATTAAAGAGTCCTCTCCTGCTGATGTTCAGGTGTATATCAGTATGTAGTGTCTCTACTTTAAAGAGTCCTCTCCTGCTGAAGTTCAGGTGTATATCAGTATGTAGTGTCTCTACTTTAAAGAGTCCTCTCCTGCTGACGTTCAGGTGTATATCAGTATGTAGTGTCTCTACTTTAAAGAGTCCTCTCCTGCTGACGTTCAGGGTGTATATCAGTATGTAGTGTCTCTACTTTAAAGAGTCCTCTCCTGCTGACGTTCAGGTGTATATCAATATGTAGTGTCTCTACTTTAAAGAGTCCTCTCCTGCTGACGTTCAGGTGTATATCAGTATGTAGTGTCTCTACTTTAAAGAGTCCTCTCCTGCCTGATGTTCAGGTGTATATCAGTATGTAGTGTCTCTACTTTAAAGAGTCCTCTCCTGCTGATGTTCAGGTGTATATCAGTATGTAGTGTCTCTACTTTAAAGAGTCCTCTCCTGCTGATGTTCAGCTGTATATCAGTATGTAGTGTCTCTACTTTAAAGAGTCCTCTCCTGCTGATGTTCAGCTGTATATCAGTATGTCGTGTCTCTACTTTAAAGAGTCCTCTCCTGCTGATGTTCAGGTGTATATCAGTATGTAGTGTCTCTACTTTAAAGAGTCCTCTCCTGCTGATGTTCAGGTGTATATCAGTATGTAGTGTCTCTACTTTAAAGAGTCCTCTCCTGCTGATGTTCAGGTGTATATCAGTATGTGTCTCTACTTTAAAGAGTCCTCTCCTGCTGACGTTCAGGTGTATATCAGTATGTAGTGTCTCTACTTTAAAGAGTCCTCTCCTGCTGACGTTCAGGTGTATATCAGTATGTAGTGTCTCTACTTTAAAAGAGTCCTCCTCCTGCTGACGTTCAGGTGTATATCAGTATGTAGTGTCTCTACTTTAAAGAGTCCTCTCCTGCTGATGTTCAGGTGTATATCAGTATGTAGTGTCTCTACTTTAAAGAGTCCTCTCCTGCTGATGTTCAGGTGTATATCAGTATGTAGTGTCTCTACATTAAAGAGTCCTCTCCTGCTGACGTTCAGGTGTATATCAGTATGTAGTGTCTATACTTTAAAGAGTCCTCTCCTGCTGACGTTCAGGTGTATATCAGTATGTAGTGTCTCTACTTTAAAGAGTCCTCTCTTGCTGACGTTCAGGTGTATATCAGTATGTAGTGTCTCTACTTTAAAGAGTCCTCTCCTGCTGACGTTCAGGGTGTATATCAGTATGTAGTGTCTCTACTTTAAAGAGTCCTCCTCCTGCTGATGTTCAGGTGTATATCAGTATGTAGTGTCTCTACTTTAAAGAGTCCTCTCCTGCTGATGTCCAGGTGTATATCAGTATGTAGTGTCTCTACTTTAAAGAGTCCTCTCCTGCTGATGTTCAGGTGTATATCAGTATGTAGTGTCTCTACTTTAAAGAGTCCTCTCCTGCTGATGTTCAGGTGTATATCAGTATGTAGTGTCTCTACTTTAAAGAGTCCTCTCCTGCTGATGTTCAGGTGTATATCAGTATGTAGTGTCTCTACTTAAAGAGTCCTCTCCTGCTGATGTTCAGGTGTATATCAGTATGTAGTGTCTCTACTTTAAAGAGTCCTCTCCTGCTGACGTTCAGGTGTATATCAGTATGTAGTGTCTCTACTTTAAAGAGTCCTCTCCTGCTGACGTTCAGGTGTATATCAGTATGTAGTGTCTCTACTTTAAAGAGTCCTCTCCTGCTGACGTTCAGGTGTATATCAGTATGTAGTGTCTCTACTTTAAAGAGTCCTCTCCTGCTGACGTTCAGGTGTATATCAGTATGTAGTGTCTCTACTTTAAAGAGTCCTCTCCTGCTGACGTTCAAGTGTATATCAGTATGTAGTGTCTCTACTTTAAAGAGTCCTCTCCTGCTGACGTTCAGGTGTATATCAGTATGTAGTGTCTCTACTTTAAAGAGTCCTCTCCTGCTGATGTTCAGGTGTATATCAGTATGTAGTGTCTCTACTTTAAAGAGTCCTCTCCTGCTGATGTTCAGGTGTATATCAGTATGTAGTGTCTCTACTTTAAAGAGTCCTCTCCTGCTGATGTTCAGCTGTATATCAGTATGTAGTGTCTCTACTTAAAGAGTCCTCTCCTGCTGATGTTCAGCTGTATATCAGTATGTCGTGTCTCTACTTTAAAGAGTCCTCTCCTGCTGATGTTCAGGTGTATATCAGTATGTAGTGTCTCTACTTTAAAGAGTCCTCTCCTGCTGATGTTCAGGTGTATATCAGTATGTAGTGTCTCTACTTTAAAGAGTCCTCTCCTGCTGATGTTCAGGTGTATATCAGTATGTGTCTCTACTTTAAAGAGTCCTCTCCTGCTGACGTTCAGGTGTATATCAGTATGTAGTGTCTCTACTTTAAAGAGTCCTCTCCTGCTGACGTTCAGGTGTATATCAGTATGTAGTGTCTCTACTTTAAAGAGTCCTCTCCTGCTGACGTTCAGGTGTATATCAGTATGTAGTGTCTCTACTTTAAAGAGTCCTCTCCTGCTGATGTTCAGGTGTATATCAGTATGTAGTGTCTCTACTTTAAAGAGTCCTCTCCTGCTGATGTTCAGGTGTATATCAGTATTTAGTGTCTCTACTTTAAAGAGTCCTCTCCTGCTGATGTTCAGGTGTATATCAGTATGTAGTGTCTCTACTTTAAAGAGTCCTCTCCTGCTGATGTTCAGGTGTATATCAGTGTGTAGTGTCTCTACTTTAAAGAGTCCTCTCCTGCTGATGTTCAGGTGTATATCAGTATGTCGTGTCTCTACTTTAAAGAGTCCTCTCCTGCTGATGTTCAGGTGTATATCAGTATGTAGTGTCTCTACTTTAAAGAGTCCTCTCCTGCTGATGTTCAGCTGTATATCAGTATGTAGTGTCTCCACTTTAAGAGTCCTCTCCTGCTGATGTTCAGGTGTATATCAGTATGTAGTGTCTCTACTTTAAAGAGTCCTCTCCTGCTGATGTTCAGGTGTATATCAGTATGTAGTGTCTCTACTTTAAAGAGTCCTCTCCTGCTGATGTTCAGGTGTATATCAGTATGTAGTGTCTCTACATTAAAGAGTCCTCTCCTGCTGACGTTCAGGTGTATATCAGTATGTAGTGTCTCTACTTTAAAGAGTCCTCTCCTGCTGATGTTCAGGTGTATATCAGTATGTAGTGTCTCTACATTAAAGAGTCCTCTCCTGCTGATGTTCAGGTGTATATCAGTATGTAGTGTCTCTACTTTAAAGAGTCCTCTCCTGCTGATGTTCAGGTGTATATCAGTATGTAGTGTCTCTACTTTAAAGAGTCCTCTCCTGCTGATGTTCAGGTGTATATCAGTATGTAGTGTCTCTACATTAAAGAGTCCTCTCCTGCTGATGTTCAGGTGTATATCAGTATGTAGTGTCTCTACTTTAAAGAGTCCTCTCCTGCTGAAGTTCAGGTGTATATCAGTATGTAGTGTCTCTACTTTAAAGAGTCCTCTCCTGCTGACGTTCAGGTGTATATCAGTATGTAGTGTCTCTACTTTAAAGAGTCCTCTCCTGCTGACGTTCAGGTGTATATCAGTATGTAGTGTCTCTACTTTAAAGAGTCCTCTCCTGCTGACGTTCAGGTGTATATCAATATGTAGTGTCTCTACTTTAAAGAGTCCTCTCCTGCTGACGTTCAGGTGTATATCAGTATGTAGTGTCTCTACTTTAAAGAGTCCTCTCCTGCTGATGTTCAGGTGTATATCAGTATGTAGTGTCTCTACTTTAAAGAGTCCTCTCCTGCTGATGTTCAGGTGTATATCAGTATGTAGTGTCTCTACTTTAAAGAGTCCTCTCCTGCTGATGTTCAGCTGTATATCAGTATGTAGTGTCTCTACTTTAAAGAGTCCTCTCCTGCTGATGTTCAGCTGTATATCAGTATGTCGTGTCTCTACTTTAAAGAGTCCTCTCCTGCTGATGTTCAGGTGTATATCAGTATGTAGTGTCTCTACTTTAAAGAGTCCTCTCCTGCTGATGTTCAGGTGTATATCAGTATGTAGTGTCTCTACTTTAAAGAGTCCTCTCCTGCTGATGTTCAGGTGTATATCAGTATGTGTCTCTACTTTAAAGAGTCCTCTCCTGCTGACGTTCAGGTGTATATCAGTATGTAGTGTCTCTACTTTAAAGAGTCCTCTCCTGCTGACGTTCAGGTGTATATCAGTATGTAGTGTCTCTACTTTAAAGAGTCCTCTCCTGCTGACGTTCAGGTGTATATCAGTATGTAGTGTCTCTACTTTAAAGAGTCCTCTCCTGCTGATGTTCAGGTGTATATCAGTATGTAGTGTCTCTACTTTAAAGAGTCCTCTCCTGCTGATGTTCAGGTGTATATCAGTATGTAGTGTCTCTACATTAAAGAGTCCTCTCCTGCTGACGTTCAGGTGTATATCAGTATGTAGTGTCTATACTTTAAAGAGTCCTCTCCTGCTGACGTTCAGGTGTATATCAGTATGTAGTGTCTCTACTTTAAAGAGTCCTCTCTTGCTGACGTTCAGGTGTATATCAGTATGTAGTGTCTCTACTTTAAAGAGTCCTCTCCTGCTGACGTTCAGGTGTATATCAGTATGTAGTGTCTCTACTTTAAAGAGTCCTCTCCTGCTGACGTTCAGGTGTATATCAGTATGTAGTGTCTCTACTTTAAAGAGTCCTCTCCTGCTGATGTTCAGGTGTATATCAGTATGTAGTGTCTCTACTTTAAAGAGTCCTCTCCTGCTGATGTCCAGGTGTATATCAGTATGTAGTGTCTCTACTTTAAAGAGTCCTCTCCTGCTGATGTTCAGGTGTATATCAGTATGTAGTGTCTCTACTTTAAAGAGTCCTCTCCTGCTGATGTTCAGGTGTATATCAGTATGTAGTGTCTCTACTTTAAAGAGTCCTCTCTGCTGATGTTCAGGTGTATATCAGTATGTAGTGTCTCTACTTTAAAGAGTCCTCTCCTGCTGATGTTCAGGTGTATATCAGTATGTAGTGTCTCTACATTAAAGAGTCCTCTCCTGCTGACGTTCAGGTGTATATCAGTATGTAGTGTCTCTACTTTAAAGAGTCCTCTCCTGCTGATGTTCAGGTGTATATCAGTATGTAGTGTCTCTACATTAAAGAGTCCTCTCCTGCTGATGTTCAGGTGTATATCAGTATGTAGTGTCTCTACTTTAAAGAGTCCTCTCCTGCTGATGTTCAGGTGTATATCAGTATGTAGTGTCTCTACTTTAAAGAGTCCTCTCCTGCTGATGTTCAGGTGTATATCAGTATGTAGTGTCTCTACATTAAAGAGTCCTCTCCTGCTGATGTTCAGGTGTATATCAGTATGTAGTGTCTCTACTTTAAAGAGTCCTCTCCTGCTGAAGTTCAGGTGTATATCAGTATGTAGTGTCTCTACTTTAAAGAGTCCTCTCCTGCTGACGTTCAGGTGTATATCAGTATGTAGTGTCTCTACTTTAAAGAGTCCTCTCCTGCTGACGTTCAGGTGTATATCAGTATGTAGTGTCTCTACTTTAAAGAGTCCTCTCCTGCTGACGTTCAGGTGTATATCAATATGTAGTGTCTCTACTTTAAAGAGTCCTCTCCTGCTGACGTTCAGGTGTATATCAGTATGTAGTGTCTCTACTTTAAAGAGTCCTCTCCTGCTGATGTTCAGGTGTATATCAGTATGTAGTGTCTCTACTTTAAAGAGTCCTCTCCTGCTGATGTTCAGGTGTATATCAGTATGTAGTGTCTCTACTTTAAAGAGTCCTCTCCTGCTGATGTTCAGCTGTATATCAGTATGTAGTGTCTCTACTTTAAAGAGTCCTCTCCTGCTGATGTTCAGCTGTATATCAGTATGTCGTGTCTCTACTTTAAAGAGTCCTCTCCTGCTGATGTTCAGGTGTATATCAGTATGTAGTGTCTCTACTTTAAAGAGTCCTCTCCTGCTGATGTTCAGGTGTATATCAGTATGTAGTGTCTCTACTTTAAAGAGTCCTCTCCTGCTGATGTTCAGGTGTATATCAGTATGTGTCTCTACTTTAAAGAGTCCTCTCCTGCTGACGTTCAGGTGTATATCAGTATGTAGTGTCTCTACTTTAAAGAGTCCTCTCCTGCTGACGTTCAGGTGTATATCAGTATGTAGTGTCTCTACTTTAAAGAGTCCTCTCCTGCTGACGTTCAGGTGTATATCAGTATGTAGTGTCTCTACTTTAAAGAGTCCTCTCCTGCTGATGTTCAGGTGTATATCAGTATGTAGTGTCTCTACTTTAAAGAGTCCTCTCCTGCTGATGTTCAGGTGTATATCAGTATGTAGTGTCTCTACATTAAAGAGTCCTCTCCTGCTGACGTTCAGGTGTATATCAGTATGTAGTGTCTATACTTTAAAGAGTCCTCTCCTGCTGACGTTCAGGTGTATATCAGTATGTAGTGTCTCTACTTTAAAGAGTCCTCTCTTGCTGACGTTCAGGTGTATATCAGTATGTAGTGTCTCTACTTTAAAGAGTCCTCTCCTGCTGACGTTCAGGTGTATATCAGTATGTAGTGTCTCTACTTTAAAGAGTCCTCTCCTGCTGACGTTCAGGTGTATATCAGTATGTAGTGTCTCTACTTTAAAGAGTCCTCTCCTGCTGATGTTCAGGTGTATATCAGTATGTAGTGTCTCTACTTTAAAGAGTCCTCTCCTGCTGATGTCCAGGTGTATATCAGTATGTAGTGTCTCTACTTTAAAGAGTCCTCTCCTGCTGATGTTCAGGTGTATATCAGTATGTAGTGTCTCTACTTTAAAGAGTCCTCTCCTGCTGATGTTCAGGTGTATATCAGTATGTAGTGTCTCTACTTTAAAGAGTCCTCTCTGCTGATGTTCAGGTGTATATCAGTATGTAGTGTCTCTACTTTAAAGAGTCCTCTCCTGCTGATGTTCAGGTGCATATCAGTATGTAGTGTCTCCACTTTAAAGAGTCCTCTCCTGCTGACGTTCAGGTGTATATCAGTATGTAGTGTCTCTACTTTAAAGAGTCCTCTCCTGCTGATGTTCAGGTGTATATCAGTATGTAGTGTCTCTACTTTAAAGAGTCCTCTCCTGCTGATGTTCAGGTGTATATCAGTATGTAGTGTCTCTACTTTAAAGAGTCCTCTCTGCTGATGTTCAGGTGTATATCAGTATGTAGTGTCTCTACTTTAAAGAGTCCTCTCCTGCTGATGTTCAGGTGCATATCAGTATGTAGTGTCTCCACTTTAAAGAGTCCTCTCCTGCTGACGTTCAGGTGTGTTACGGTTATCTGAGAGAACCCAAACGCAGGACACGGCAGTGTGTTACAAAGGTTTTATTTGGAGGAGATAATCCGGCTGGAGAGTATCCTCCGGAGTTTTAATCCACTGGAGCGTAATCCACTGGGGTTTAACAACGATCTGGCGCTGACAGGTCGTGGAGCCTCCGCTGATATACCATCTGTAATGGCTGATGGGAATCAGGTGTGTCGCAGAGGAGAGTGCTCAACTGTTTGCAGCTGGTGGAGATTTGAGCCGGGAGCCAGGAGTGACAGGCACCACGCCCACACAGACAGGGAAAACACACACACAAGGAAGGTGGCTGGAGAATGCAACCACCACAGTACCCCCCCCCCCCCCTTAAGGGACGCCTCCAGGCGGTCTACCAGGTCTACCAGGTCTTCCAGGGTTATCCCGGTGGAAGTCCCGTATCAGAGATGCGCCCACGATGTCTCGCCGGGGAACCCAACACCTCTCCTCTAGACCATAGCCCTCCCAATCCACCAGATATTGGAATCCCCTTCCACGGCGACGAACGTCCAACAATCGCCTGACGGTGTACGTTGGATGATTATTGATGATGCGGGGGGGTGGGGGAACACTCACTGGAGGAGACAAAGGACTGCTGGCAACAGGTTTCAACAGAGAGACATGAAATGTTGGATGAACCTTCATGTGTGAGGGAAGTTTGAGTTTGACTGCAGATGGATTAATAATGGAGTCGATGATGAAGGGACCGACATACCGTGGAGTAAGTTTCTTCGACTCTGTCATGAGTGGGAGATCTTTGGATGAAAGCCAAACACTCTGACCTGGTAAGTAGTTGGGGGCCTGGGTCCTGTGGCGGTCTGCGATGAGGCGGTTGCGGGCAGCGGAGCGGAGCAGGGCGGCTCGGGTGTCCCTCCACACCTTACGACAGCGACGAAGGTGGATCTGAACGGAGGGAACAGCAACTTCCTCTTCCTGGGCTGGAAACAGAGGTGGTTGGAAACCCATGGCACAATGAAAAGGTGAAATACCTGTGGCTGCACTTGGCAGGGAGTTGTGGGCATACTCGATCCATGGCAGATGTGGGACCCATGACGAAGGGTTCTTGAAAGCCACACAACGAAGGGCCGACCCCAGATCCTGGTTGGCCCGTTCTGTTTGCCCGTTCGTCTGAGGATGATAGCCAGATGACAGGCTCACCGATGCTCCCAGAGCCTGACAGAAGGCCTTCCAAACGTGGGAAATGAACTGGGGGCCCCGGTCAGAGACGATGTCGGTGGGGATCCCATGAAGTCGAACTACATGGTTGACCAGAAGATCTGCAGTCTCTCGGGCAGTGGGAAGTTTGGAAAGAGCCACAAAGTGTACCATCTTTGAGAATCTGTCCACAATAGTTAGGATGATGGTATTTCCTTGTGAAAGTGGAAGTCCAGTAACAAAATCCAATGCCACATGCGACCAAGGGCGACTAGGTACTGGCAGTGGGCGAAGCAGGCCAGCGGGAGGCTGGTGGGAGGACTTGGCGCGGGCACACACTGTACAGGCAGCAACAAAGGCCCTGGTGTCTTGAGCCATGGAAGGCCACCAGAAGCGTTGTTTGAGAACGAACAGTGTGCGATGGACACCATGATGACATGAGAGACGAGAGGCGTGTGCCCACTGCAGGACCTTGGAGCGAACAGGGGTAGGCACACAAAGACAATTAGCTGGGCAGTTACCTGGGCTAGGCTGCGCTCGCTGGGCCTCCCTGACCAATGACTCAATCTCCAAGGTAACAGCCCCCACCACGCAGGAGGCAGGCAGGATAGTGTCTGGACCTGGCAGCTGGTCCATCGGAAGCGAACTGGCGAGAGAGGGCGTCAGGCTTGAGGTTCCGTGACCCTGGACGGTAGGTGAGGGTGAATGAGAAGCGGCCGAAATACAGGGCCCATCGAGCCTGACGGGAGTTAAGGCGCTTGGCAGATTGGATGTACGCCAGGTTCTTGTGGTCCGTCCATACAATAAAAGGGAGTTCAGCTCCCTCCAGCCAGTGCCTCCACTCCTCTAGGGCAAGTTTGACAGCCAGCAGCTCTCTGTTACCCACGTCATAGTTCTTCTCAGCTGGGGTGAGGCGGCGAGAGAAAAATGCACAGGGATGCAATTTTTGGTCTCGTTCCGAGCGCTGGGAAAGAACTGCTCCTACCCCGGTGTTGGAGGCATCGACCTCCACAACGAACTGGCGAGAGGAATCAGGGTGGATGAGCACAGGGGCAGTAGTGAAGAGTCTCTTTAGCTCTGAGAAGGCTGCATCGCACTCTGGGGTCCAGGAGAAGCCAGTTGTGGGGGAAGTGAGTCTGGTTAAAGGACCAGCCACTCTGCTGTAGTCTCTGATGAAGCGCCGATAGAAATTGGCGAAACCAAGAAACTGTTGAAGCAGTTTGACTGAGGTTGGTTTGGGCCACCCCACCACCGCTTGGATCTTCTCAGGGTCGGTCCTAAGCTTTCCTTCCTCAAGGATGTAGCCCAGGAATGAGACTGTGTTGACATGGAATTCGCATTTCTCCGCCTTCACAAAGAGTCTGTTCTCCCGGAGTCTCTGCAGCACCTGCCTGACATGGATAATGTGCTCCTCCTTGTTACGAGAGAATATGAGGATGTCATCCAGGTAGACAAAGACTGACCGGTTGAGGAGGTCACGGAGCACATCGTTCACCATTGACTGAAAGACTGCAGGGGCATTCGTCAGTCCAAAAGGCATCACCAGATACTCAAAGTGACCGAGTGGTGTGTTAAAGGCCGTCTTCCACTCGTCCCCTTCTCGGATTCTGACGAGGTGGTAGGCATTGCGGAGGTCCAGTTTGGAACAAATGGTGGCTTCCTGGAGGGGTTCAAAGGCGGAGTTAATGAGGGGTAGTGGGTATTTGTTTTTTACAGTGATGGCATTGAGACCCTGTAATCAATGCAGGGCCGCAGTGAGCGGTCCTTCTTGGAGACGAAGAAAAACCCAGCACCGACCGGGGAGGAGGATGGCCGAATGACACCGGCAGCCAGGGAGTCATGGATGTAATTCTCCATGGATTTTCTCTCAGGGCGAGATAGGTTGAACAGACGTGAGGAAGGCAGAGGGGCCCCGGGAAGGAGGTCAATGGGACAGTCGTAGGGTCGATGAGGAGGAAGAGAAAGAGCTCGCTGTTTACTGGACACCTCTCCTAGGCTATGATATTCAGTGGGGACAGATGACAGGTCAGGCGGCTCGATCTTGGGTGGTGGAGAGGCGGCCTCTGCTGGCGGTAGGGCAGACTGCAGGCATGAGGATAAGCAAAAAGAACTCCAACTAATGATCTTGCCAGTTACCCAATCAATCTGGGGGTTGTGAGTTCTTAACCAGGGATGGCCCAGCACTATGGGGGCCTGAGGTGAGGAAATTAGGTGGAACTGAATAAACTCACGATGGTTTCCAGACAGAATGAGGTTTACTGGCTTGGTGCGGTGAGTGACTTGGGCCAGGAATTTTCCATTTAGAGCATTGGCACTAAGAGGTGAATCTAACACTTCGCAGGAAATTCCTGCCTGAGCTGCAATGTCAATGTCCAAAAAGTTCTCATCCGCCCCCGAGTCCACTAAGGGGAGCAGGGGTAGGGACTGTTGGTCGCAGCAAAGCACGGCTTCTAGCTGCGTTCTGGGTCGGGGGTTGAGAGAGGAGGAAGGGCTCGCCAGAATCCCCACAGCTACTGACGAGTCTGACCTTTTGGCAGACTAGGACAGGAGGAAACGAGATGACTGGTTTGGCTGCAATAAACACATTCCCCAGCATGGATCCTTCTTGCACGCTCAGATGGTGAGAGGCGGGCCCTTCCCACTTGCATGGGCTCATCTCCATGGGATGAGGCTGAGTAAGGAGTCGGGAAAGATCGGGGAATAGGGGTAGTGGCGGTTCCAATTTGGGGATCAAGTGAGAAGTCGCTGGGATTGGAGTGACGGCTAGTCCCATCCCTACGTCTCTCTCTGAGGCGATTATCAATCTTAATGGCTGTGGCTATTAAATGATCCAAGCTACCTGGATCATCCCTAGCAGCTGGTCTTTAACTGCTTCGTTCAGCCCCTGAAGAAAAGCATCCTGCAATGACTCGTTATTCCAGCGTGAGTCGGAAGCCACTGTTCTAAACTCCACTGAAAATTCGGCTACACTACGGGAGCCCTGCCGGAGAGAAAGAAGGCGCCTAGCAGCATCCCTCCCCCGTACCGGGTGATCAAAAACTTTTTTCATTTTGGAAATGAAAGTATCATATGACCAGCAAGTGTGTGGCTGGCTCTCCCTAACAGCTGTAGCCCAATCTAAAGCCCTCCCCCTCAACAGGCTCATTCCATATGCTACCCTAGCCCCATCTGTGTGATAAGTACTAGGCTGCTGCTCAAAAACTAACGTACACTGGAACAAAAAGGCTCTACAGTTACCCAAATCTCCAGCGTATCGCTCCGGTGTGGGAATGACAGCCTCTCGTAGCTGATGGAGGAGTGCGGCAGGAGGGGGGGAGGGGCTGTCGGCTGTGCAGCGTGCTGCGGAGGAAAAGCCTGTGAAGTGAGCAGTTCTACCTGCGTGCCGATCCTTTGCACATTAACGGAGAGGTTCCGGAGAGTCTCCAATGCCTCACGGAGAACTGTATCGTGATGCCCCACGAGAGCGCCTTGACTGGCCAGGGCTTGGCAGAGTTCGTCCGTAGTTTTGGCCTGGTAGCCGGTGTCCGCTGGGTCCATACTGGCCAGATCGTTCTGTTACGGTTATCTGAGAGAACCCAAACGCAGGACACGGCAGTGTGTTACAAAGGTTTTATTTGGAGGAGATAATCCACTGGGGTTTAACAACGATCTGGCGCTGACAGGTCGTGGAGCCTCCGCTGATATACCATCTGTAATGGCTGATGGGAATCAGGTGTGTCGCAGAGGAGAGTGCTCAACTGTTTGCAGCTGGTGGAGATTTGAGCCGGGAGTGACAGGCACCACGCCCACACAGACAGGGGGAGGAAAACACACACAAGGAAGGTGGCTGGAGAATGCAACCACCACAAGGTGTATATCAGTATGTCGTGTCTCTACTTTAAAGAGTCCTCTCCTGCTGGTGTTCAGGTGTATATCAGTATGTAGTGTCTCTACTTTAAAGAGTCCTCTCCTGCTGATGTTCAGGTGTATATCAGTATGTCGTGTCTCTACTTTAAAGAGTCCTCTCCTGCTGATGTTCAGGTGTATATCAGTATGTAGTGTCTCTACTTTAAAGAGTCCTCTCCTGCTGATGTTCAGGTGTATATCAGTATGTCGTGTCTCTACTTTAAAGAGTCCTCTCCTGCTGATGTTCAGGTGTATATCAGTATGTAGTGTCTCTACTTTAAAGAGTCCTCTCCTGCTGATGTTCAGGTGTATATCAGTATGTAGTGTCTCTACTTTAAAGAGTCCTCTCCTGCTGGTGTTCAGGTGTATATCAGTATGTAGTGTCTCTACTTTAAAGAGTCCTCTCCTGCTGATGTTCAGGTGTATATCAGTATGTAGTGTCTCTACTTTAAAGAGTCCTCTCCTGCTGATGTTCAGGTGTATATCAGTATGTAGTGTCTCTACTTTAAAGAGTCCTCTCCTGCTGGTGTTCAGGTGTATATCAGTATGTAGTGTCTCTACTTTTAAAGAGTCCTCTCCTGCTGATGTTCAGGTGTATATCAGTATGTCGTGTCTCTACTTTAAAGAGTCCTCTCCTGCTGATGTTCAGGTGTATATCAGTATGTAGTGTCTCTACTTTAAAGAGTCCTCTCCTGCTGATGTTCAGGTGTATATCAGTATGTAGTGTCTCTACTTTAAAGAGTCCTCTCCTGCTGATGTTCAGGTGTATATCAGTATGTAGTGTCTCTACTTTAAAGAGTCCTCTCCTGCTGATATTCAGGTGTATATCAGTATGTAGTGTCTCTACTTTAAAGAGTCCTCTCCTGCTGATGTTCAGGTGTATATCAGTATGTAGTGTCCTCTACTTTAAAGAGTCCTCTCCTGCTGATGTTCAGGTGGTATATCAGTATGTAGTGTCTCTACTTTAAAGAGTCCTCTCCTGCTGATGTTCAGGTGTATATCAGTATGTAGTGTCTCTACTTTACAGAGTCCTCTCCTGCTGAGGTTCAGGTGTATATCAGTATGTAGTGTCTCTACTTTAAGAGTCCTCTCTGCTGATGTTCAGGTGTATATCAGTATGTAGTGTCTCTACTTTTAAAGAGTCCTCTCCTGCTGATGTTCAGGTGTATATCAGTATGTAGTGTCTCTACTTTAAAGAGCCTCTCCTGCTGATGTTCAGGTGTTATATCAGTATGTAGTGTCTCTACTTTAAAGAGTCCTCTCCTGCTGATGTTTCAGGTGTATATCAGTATGTAGTGTCTCTACTTTAAAGAGTCCTCTCCTGCTGTATGTTTCTAGTCTGTATTTCAGTATGTAGTGTCTCTACTTTAAAGAGTCCTCTCCTGCTGGTGTTCAGGTGTATATCAGTATTTAGTGTCCTCTACTTTAAAGAGTCCTCTCCTGCTGATGTTCAGGTGTATATCAGTATGTCGTGTCCTCTACTTAAAGAGTCCTCTCCTGCTGAGTTTCAGTGTATATCAGTATGTCGTGTCTCTACTTTAAAGAGTCCCTCTCCTGCTGATGTTCAGGTGTATATCAGTATGTAGTGTCTCTACTTTAAAGAGTCCTCTCTGCTGATGTTCAGGTGTATATCAGTATGTAGTGTCTCTACTTTAAAGAGTCTCTCCTGCTGATATTCAGGTGTATATCATTATGTAGTGTCTCTACTTTAAAGAGTCCTCTCCTGCTGATGTTCAGGTGTATATCAGTATGTAGTGTCTCTACTTTAAGAGTCCTCTCCTGCTGATGTTCAGGTGTATATCAGTATGTAGTGTCTCTACTTTAAAGAGTCCTCTCCTGCTGATGTTCAGGTGTATATCAGTATGTAGTGTCTCTACTTTAAAGAGTCCTCTCCTGCTGATGTTCAGGTGTATATCAGTATGTAGTGTCTCTACTTTAAAGAGTCCTCTCCTGCTGATGTTCAGGTGTATATCAGTATGTAGTGTCTCTACTTTAAAGAGTCCTCTCCTGCTGATGTTCAGGTGTATATCAGTATGTCGTGTCTCTACTTTAAAGAGTCCTCTCCTGCTGATGTTCAGGTGTATATCAGTATGTAGTGTCTCTACTTTAAAGAGTCCTGGTCGAGGAACAGTTCTGTGGGAAAAATAACAGAATAAAGCAGATGAATTATGTAAGTGTTTCAACTGAAGTGTTTCTGAGTCCTGGGGGGGGGGGGACCGTGTGAGTTTGTGGTTAAAACCTAATCGTCTTGTCGAGGGAACACATGTTGGCACTGACTCTGTCGTGTTGTCGTTTTTATAAAATGCAGCTGTGGGTTTGTATCTGACTTATACACTAATACTTAACAAAGCACTTATATACTAACAAAGGGCTGGCTCCTCTAAAGCCAGTTGAGCAGCACTTGAAATGTTTGGCTCTATGAAACCTGATGTACTTGATGATTCTGTTTTCTTCAAGGTTGTGTCTTCCTGGTCGAATGTACTTATTGTGAGTCGCTCTGGATAAAAGCGACAGCTAAATGCGATGTGATGTTCAGTATGGATGCATAGCACCCACCTCATACTCAGTGTTGTACTGCCTTTACTTTGCTTTAAAGTCAAATAAAGTGAATTATGCATATTTAGTAATACAATCCTGAGTGTTCAATTTAGAAAGTAGCAGAAGAGTTTCAACAACCAGCACAGAATCGGAGTGGGTCCGGAAACAACCCATAATGGTTATCCGCAAAAACAAAAAATGTAAAGGTAAGGGGAAGATTGAGTCATAAAAAGTTGTTTATATTTATCACTTATATTTCACACACTCGTCTTAATCAACACTCAAATTCAAACATCTATGAAATGTATTAATTCGTTTTAACAGTTATTTTTACCACTTTTAAATTTTGAACTTTTATAAACAAAGTATTTGTATATTCTTTCTTGTGAAATTAAATAATTTAAAGAAATGTTTACAAGACTTTTAAAAAGTGTTTTATATCTTTTATGATTTCTTATGTTTATATCATGTTTTATTGTTTTTATTTTTATTTGTATAATTTATTTATCTGTGTTGTACACTTTACTTTATTTGTTCTATTTTATTTATTTCTAAAACATCACAAAAATCTATTTTCACAATAAATAAATGAAGTGTCTCTTTGTCCTCGGACCTCCAGCTGTGAAGGACGACCTGCGTCATGGAGCGACATGTCAAACATCACGTCATCCAGCGAGACGTCTGCAGGGTGGAGACACTTTACTGTCTCCTCACACACACACACACGCACGCACGCACATGCACGCACGCACACACACACACACACACATAATTTAAAACAAGTGCACCACCCAGGATCATCATCAGAGCAACGGCAGTTATAAACAGACTTCAAGACATCACCGCTGATACTGATCACACACTCCTCCCTGTGTCTAACACACACACACACACACACACACACACACACACACACACACACACACACACATACAGACAGACACACACACACACACACACACACACACACACACACACACACACACACACACACACACACACACACACGCTGACAGGAGATGTGCTCTTTCATAACAGGCTAACGGTTCGGGGTTTCCACCCGAATCTGTCGAGCAAATTTCTCGTCGGTGTCAGAGAAATGGAAAAGTTTCGATTTGTGATCCGCCCTTTCTGTGACATGCTTTTCTTGTTTTGACTTAAATGTCCTGGAGAGTACACACAGTGCAACACAGTAACCCAAACCCATGTAATCATTACACAGTCATTAATAAATCATATGTATATAGCTCCGTGTTTTTTGTGTGTAATGTACTTGTGGTGTTCCCCAAGGCTCGATACTGGGTCCTCTACTTTTTAAAAACGTTTTGATCAAGAGTTACTCACACCGAGTTGAATTAAAGCTTTATCCGTATTATGTTCTCACATCTTGTGTGTAAACAATGCTATATTACGACAGAGGATCTTCAATAATATTATAAACTGCTAACATGCTAGCTAGCAGGAAACAAAGTACAACTAGCTAGTCTTACTCCTCCCTGATATTTTGATTATAATATTAATTAATAAAGTTACTCAAAGCCAGTTTATTACAAACTTTACTCGTGTGATGTACTCATAACTGTGTGTAATCCATTCCAAACTCTGACACATCTTTAATAATTACATTATTAGCTGCTAACATGCTAGCTAATAGAAAAACATGCCTTCAGTCAAAAGTCTTACTCCTCCCTGATAATTTGTTGTTCATTTTATTCAATAAAGAGTGACTCAGACCCAGTTTATTAAAAGCTTTATTAGTATGATGTAACTCTGTCAACCAGTTTCTACTCTCACAGAATTTCCTCAATAACACATTTTGACTCAAAAGTCGGCCCTGTTGGATAACGATGTGAATTATCCAGTCAAAGTTGAACTGGGTGCAGAGGATTGGTGCCGTTTCATTCCACCCACTCCTTGCAGCTTTTCCATTGCAATGCATTGATTTAGCCACAGATTTTTGCATTTTCACCGGGACGGTTTCAGGACAGTTTCCAGTCTTCTTAGTTTCTCTGTCTCTCAGACCTCCTGAGAAGCTGTTGCCGCCTCCAGCTGGCAGATTTCCCAGCAGCCCCTCTGATGTCTGGGGGGTCCAGATGCTGCTGAACACGTCTTCTATGTGAGGAACTTCAACTCCATGTTAAACTCTCGGTGTTGCCGTCCTGCTGCTGAATCAATGGGGTACATGTCGAGCCTCCGTTTGAACATGTGCTGATGTGCAGATTCTTTTGAATCCCTTTCATGTTTGTCACATCGTCATCGTTTAAAAGCCTCACTAAACTATATTTAGATGAAGCCTGCAGTTACTAATATGTCTAAGGAGTTGCACAAACTACTTTTACATACTTTTAAACCCACTCATGCATTTATAAAGGATAGATAATTATGTCCAGAAATGTAAACTGATCACAGTGTCATGGCCTTAGACATATTTCATGGATGTAAAAACAACTGGAAAATAGTGTAAACTGCACCGATAGTATAAAATAATAGCTTTTATTAGAGCAGAACAGAGAGCTGGAGAAATGAATCCTAAAACCCTAATATGAGTCATCAGTTTTGAGTCCTGATAATTTCCTTTATAGCCCAACATTAGCCACCTTTAGCTTAGCGGTGGTGACGTCATGTGACCGTACTGTAGTTCCTTTATAGCCCAACATTAGCCACCTTTAGCTTAGCGGTGGTGACGTGAAGTCATGTGACCGTGCTGTAGTTCATTTAAAGTCCAACATTAGCCCCTTTAGCTTAGCGGTGTGGGAGTCATGGACCGGCTGTAGTTCCTTTACCCAACATTAGCCTCTTTAGCTTAGCGGTGGTGACTAGTCATGTGACCGTGCTGTAGTTCCTTTATAGCCCAACATTAGCCTCCTTTAGCTAGGGTGGTGACGTGAAGGTTAATGTGACCGTGCTGTAGTTCCTTTATAGGCCCAACATTAGCCTCTTTAGCTTAGCGGTGGTGATGTAATGTGATGTGACCGTGCTGTAGTTCCTTTATAGCCCAACATTAGCCTCCTTTAGCTTAGCGGTGGTGACGTGAAGTCATGTGACCGTGCTGTAGTTCCTTTATAGCCCAACATTAGCCTCCTTTAGCTTAGCGGTGGTGAAGTCATGTGACCGTGCTCTAGTTCCTTTATAGCCCAACATTAGCCTCCTTTTAGCTTAGCGGTGGTGACGTGAAGTCATGTGACCGTGCTGTAGTTCCTTTATAGCCCAACATTAGCCACCTTAGATTAGCGGTGGTGACGTGAAGTCATGTGACCGTGCTGTAGTTCCTTTATAGCCCAACATTAGCCTCCTTTAGCTTAGCGGTGTGACGTGACGTCATGTGACCGTGCTGTAGTTCCTTATAGCCCAACATTAGCCTCCTTTAGCTTAGCGGTGGTGACGTGAAGTCATGTGACCGTGCTGTAGTTCCTTTATAGCCCAACATTAGCCTCCTTTAGCTTAGCGGTGGTGACGTGAAGTCATGTGACCGTGCTGTAGTTCCTTTATAGCCCAACATTAGCCTCCTTTAGCTTAGCGGTGGTGACGTGAAGTCATGTGACCGTGCTGAAGTCATAAAGTGGTGTTAATATGTGGGGATTATTAGAGAGATGCTGCCTTCAGGGACCAATATAGAAATACAACAGATTTGTATCCTAGGTCTCTTTTCTTACAGAGCATTTCTACTCTGATAATATGAAACCGTTTGTCTTCATGAAGCCCAGGCCCTGGCTTGGCTCAGGAACCAGTGAACTCTTGATGGTGAAAGCCTCTCACTTCTCTCTGAGTGTGAAATATTATCTGCTGGATGCTGCTTTGTTGAGGTTGGCTCTGCAGACGCTTGGGTGTGTTTCCAAAACCTGAAAAGCCCTAACACAGTTACCCACTCTGTCTGCAGGTTGCAGTCTAACAAACTGCTGGTTTTACTGCACTTTAATGAAGTCTTCCGCAGTAAAAAAGAGGGTTTGAAATGCTTCAGAAATCAGATTGACTCTTTCTTTACTTCTGTAACCAACAACTGGTTTAAATGTCACGTCCCATTAAGGCGCCTTGATCCTGTCTCTCCCACAATAATGCATACCAGAGCTTCTGGAAACATCTCAAGGCTGCCCACTTTTCAGAGCACACACACACACACACACACACACACACACACACACCACACCACACACACACACATTCCTGCCGGAGAGGCAACACACACACTGCAGCCACTCTGTCTGACGTTTTAAACCGTCTTATCTTTACACCAGCACGCTAAACATGCTCTCATCTTTATAATGGTATATTTCCAAAAAGCTAACGTAAGGCTAAAGGAACTACAGCACGGTCACATGACTTCACGTCACCACCGCTAAGCTAAAGGAGGCTAATGTTGGGCTATAAAGGAACTACAGCACGGTCACATGACTTCACGTCAAGCTAGGCAAAACCGCTAAGCTAAAGGAGGCTAATGTTGGGCTATAAGGAACTACAGCACGGTCACATGACTTCACGTCACCACCGCTAAGCTAGAGGAGGCTAATGTTGGGCTATATAGGAACTACAGCACGGTCACATGACTTCACGTCACCACCGCTAGCTAAAGGAGGCTAATGTTGGGCTATAAAGGAACTACAGCACGGTCACATGACCTCACGTCACCACCGCTAAGCTAAAGGAGGCTAATGTTGGGCTATAAAGGAACTACAGCACGGTCACATGACTTCACGTCACCACCGCTAAGCTAAAGGAGGCTAATGTGGGCTATAGAGGAACTACAGCACGGTCACATGACTTCACGTCACCACCGCTAAGCTAAAGGAGGCTAATGTTGGGCTATAAAGGAACTGCAGCACGGTCACATGACTTCACGTCACCACCGCTAAGCTAAAGGAGGCTAATGTTGGGCTATAAAGGAACTACAGCACGGTCACATGACTTCACGTCACCACCGCTAAGCTAAAGGCGGCTAATGTTGGGCTATAAAGGAACTACAGCACGGTCACATGACTTCACGTCACCACCGCTAAGCTAAAGGCGGCTAATGTTGGGCTATAAAGGAATCTACAGCACGGTCACATGACTTCACGTCACCACCGCTAAGCTAAAGGCGGCTAATGTTGGGCTATAAAGGAACTACAGCACGGTCACATGACTTCACGTCACCACCGCTAAGCTAAAGGTGGCTAATGTTGGGCTATAAAGGAACTACAGCACGGTCACATGACTTCACGTTACCACCGCTAAGCTAAAGGTGGCTAATGTTGGGCTATAAAGGAACTACAGCACGGTCACATGACTTCACGTCACCACCGCTAAGCTAAAGGAGGCTAATGTTGGGCTATAAAGGAACTACAGCACGGTCACATGACTTCACGTCACCACCGCTAAGCTAAAGGAGGCTAATGTTGGGCTATAAAGGAACTACAGCACGGTCACATGACTTCACGTCACCACCGCTAAGCTAAAGGCGGCTAATGTTGGGCTATAAAGGAACTGCAGCACGGTCACATGACTTCACGTCACCACCGCTAAGCTAAAGGCGGCTAATGTTGGGCTATAAAGGAACTACAGCACGGTCACATGACTTCACGTTACCACCGCTAAGCTAAAGGCGGCTAATGTTGGGCTATAAAGGAACTACAGCACGGTCACATGACTTCACGTCACCACTGCTAAACAATACACTAGAATACATTAAAAAATGCACATTGTGAAGCTGACATAGTCACCAGCCTCAATATGACTGTCCTCCCTGAACACAGTCAGCAGCCACAAGGATCTCCCAGTCTCACAAGAGAAACGTGTAATAACTACGTTGGTCCACGACGTAGGATGTAGTATTTCTACAAAAACGCCTCTGAAATTGTAAGATATGTTGTTGTTCACCATTCATTCCGATGGCGGCGTCTACGTCACGTGATCTGCAACTTTCTCCCTGCAGAAAAAAAAACATGGCCGACCTTCGTTTTATTCTGGTGTAAATGCCTGTTTTAAGTTAGTTTGGCTTTAAAGTGCGTTTTGATGTCATTAGATGCGAAAAAAATGCGTTGTTATTTCAGATTATCTGACATACTCCAACTTGTGTTTATTAATCAAACAAATAAATAAACACGAGGATAACGATGTGTTGTTGTTGAGTACATGGAGAATTGCACAGGGGAGATAACGTATCTTTAGATGCGGATGTTGTTAAAACTAACACGTTTGCGCTGTGGACCAACACTATACCTTGACGGGGAAGGGGGGTAGCAATAAAGATAACACCATTAAACAGTTACACAACATAACAGACATAATATCGATAGCAGCGTCCCTAGCAACCACCTTGGTAACAATGAAAACGTTCTATCGACGCAATTTCTTGAAGTAATCTTCGTAATAACGAGCAAACTAAAGATCATGTCAATCCACTGCACACACAATCTGAAATAACAAATCGTATTTCTCGCTTCAAATGACATCAAAACGCACTTTAAAGCCAAACTAACTTAAAAAAGGCATTTCCACCAGAATAAAACGAAGGTCGGCCATGTTATGCAGGGAGAAAGTTGCAGATCACGTGACGTAGACGAGCCATTGGGATGAATGGTGAACAACAAACATAGGGATCTTACAATTTCAGAGGCGTTTTTGTAGAAATACTTCGTCCTGCGTCGTGGACCAACGTAGTTATTAGCGATAGAACTGCTAACAAAGCACTTATATACTAACAAAGGACTGGCTCCTCTAAAGCCAGTTGAGTAGCACTTGAAATGTTTGGCTCTATGAAACCTGATGCACTTTATGATTCTGTTTCTTCAAGCTTGTATTTTGTTGGTCGAACGCACTTATTGTACGTCGCTCTGGATAAAAGCCTCAGCTAAGTGTAATGTAATGTATTACACGTTTTCTTGTGAGACTGGGTTGCGACCCTCCCACACACCACAAACAGGAACACAGAGCCTAAATACCCACAGACCAATCAATCAACAAGACACAGGTGAGGGGGAGGAGCCAACGCAGGGCACCAGGTGCACACGACGGAGGCCGAGAGCTTTGGGCCCAGAGATCCCCTCCGTGACAACATTACATAACAGAATGAATATCTGGACCTTTTTGAGAGTTTGTTTGCAGAACGGAGGGAGTGTAAAAGCCCGTAATTACCCATAATCCTCGGCGAGGCCTTGAGGAAATGGGTTAACGGGATCCAATCACAGCTGCACTTACAAAGTTAGCTGGACGTGCTCCTGAAGTAAACACGGTGAAGTACGAGGATTAGACTCGGAGTTCAGCAGGGGGTGAGACGTTCCTCGGCACCGCGGGTTCTCAGAAGGAAGAGTTTCATTTGATTCACTTTAAAGCTTGCTTGGCTCCGAAGCCACTGGGCCTGGTTTATATCTGAATGCGTTGTACATTTAAATCGAATTACGAGTAATACATGTTTAAAAATGCTGGTCGGGTGAAAAAACCCTTAACCCATTGCAGACAACATTTTACTTTCAACTTTTTTCGCAATAATTAAAAAAACAAATTCTTTGTTTTAATTATATTTAAAACAAAGTAATAATGTTTTTTTTTTGTGATATCTATATTTTTCGTATTTTCTACATTTCCTGTATTCCAAAACTTTTCTTGTTTTTGCAATAATTCAATTTATTGTATAATTTTTCAGTTTAAAAAACACATGAAATCTTTATTGGTGGTTTCAGATCCTGTGCAGAATAATCTCCTCCACAACATGTGTCGTGTTGTTTTGAATCGGTTTAAGTGTGTGTGTGTGTGTGTGTGTGTGTGTGTGTGTGTGTGTGCGTGTGTGTTTTTGTGTGTGTGTGTGTGTGTTAGCGTGTGGTTAGCGGTGGCGTCGTCTCACTGGGTGTGTTGGTTAGTTCGCCTTCAGGAAACCTCTCAGTCATTTACAGGAGTGTGTAAAACATAAACGAGCTTAACGAGGAGGAAGAGGAAGAGGAGGCGGAAGAGGAAGGTTGGTAAATACTCCTGAACCCAGTTACCCCTTCATCACCTTGAGAAAATTCATTAATTTAAATATGTTCGATGTATTTATTGTTTCTTCTTTTAAACTGTTAGTTTTTCTGCAACATTTTTTTGCCTCTTGTTTTTTGAGTTTTATCAGAATTTTTTTTAGGGATTTTTCAAAATATTCTTGGTATTAATGTTCATTTCTTGTAATGTGTGTGCAGATACAATTATATATAAACAAACAGGGTTATAAAGGAACAGATTACATGATATTTGGATTAAAAAACATGCCGATATTAAAATGATTGAAGCTTTTAATGACTTGCTGAATAATCGACTGTATATAAAAATGTCTCTTTTTCAACATTTAGCATCTTTTTGCGGATGTTTTATGTCTATTTTTTGTTGTTTAAAGTCTATTTTTGCTATTTTTAGTAGTTTGCTAAGACTCAGACACTGGCCCGTTACCAGTTCATTAATCCTCCCATGTATATAGAAATATAACATCTACTACCTTTCTATAGTCTACTATATTGTATAATATAATATACTCTGCAGCGCCTCGTAGCTCCGCGGTAAAGCGTGTCCTCTGTTCAGACTCTTCCCCGCAGCCTCTCAGATCCAGAGGCTGTGGTTCGGCACCTTAAAGAAGATAAATGGCTTTTTAATAGCTGGTCAATGTGTAAAAGCGAGGACTGGATACTCGTGTGTTTGCGGACGTATTATGGCAACTTCATTGGTTGCATTTCCACTACTCCCCCGCTCCTAATTACATTATCCTCTGCCAAACATTTACTTTATTTCACAACACGGCATGACTCCACTCGAAAATCATGTTTCCTGAAATGTAAACTCCACCCAAACATGGAAAGGCCCCAACGAAATGTCACCGGCAATAAAATTCAGCAAAGTCGGACCGCCGTAGTGTTGCCAGAGTTAAAGAGAGACTGATGGGCTGTTTGTGACCTCATGCACCCCAGAATAAAGGACAAGCGGTTGCAAACGTTGGATAAAAGTTCTTCTATTTAGCCTAAAATAGTTGCAATAGTAAGACTAAAGTCAAACATGTGCAATACTTAGTTAAAAGTTCTTCTATTCAGCCAAAGATAAAGGACAGATGGTTTCAGTAGTTAGCCTAAGTTAACGGAGCGTCCACACTACAGCTCCAAAAATAGCTTGGAGCTGGGCGTGTCTGGAGCTTGGGGATTTTATTCAAGCAACACGACCAACAACCAATCACATGAATCTCCCGCCCCCGACATACAAAGCAAAAACCCCCGGGGATTTTATGCGAGCAATATATATATATATATATATATATATGTATATATATATATTATGTATATATATAAACTCCCCAAACAGGCGAAAACCTACCAGTTCCCCCCACTGTCTCTGCCACCTCCCTCCATGCTGGTTCCTCCGGTTTGTATCCCGGGAGGTGAAGAGGGTCTGGTCATACACAACCGGGCGATAGTTAGTTTCTCCTCCGACTTTTTTTGAAATATAGAAATGAACGGCGGGATATCTCTCCCAGCTTAGACGCGGTTTGATTGGCTACGGCTTCAGCTGTCAGATTTTGGGAAACGGGATTTTGATTGGCTAGCGCTGGCTAGCGCTGGCTAGCGCTGGCTAGCGCTGGCTACTCCGGCGTCTCCGGCGTCAGAAGTTGAACATTGTTCAACTTCTGTCGCCTGAGACGCCTCGCTCTGCTACCCACAATTCAGTTCGGCGAAAAAGCGTGGCTACGTGACGTCACCCCATTGAAAGTGAATGGGCAGATTGGAGCTTTCGACGCTGTAGTGTAGACGGGCCGTAACAGTTAGGTGGTTTCAGTAGTTAGCCTGAGTTACAGTCAGGTGGTTTCAGTAGTTAGCCTGAGTTACAGTCAGATGGTTTCAGTAGTTAGCCTGAGTTACAGTCAGGTGGTTTCAGTAGTTAGCCTGAGTTACAGTCGGGTGGTTTCAGTAGTTAGCCTGAGTTACAGTCGGGTGGTTTCAGTAGTTAGCCTGAGTTACAGTCAGGTGGTTTCAGTAGTTAGCCTGAGTTACAGTCGGGTGGTTTCAGTAGTTAGCCTGAGTTACAGTCGGGTGGTTTCAGTAGTTAGCCTGAGTTACAGTCAGGTGGTTTCAGTAGTTAGCCCGAGTTACAGTCAGGTGGTTTCAGTAGTTAGCCTGAGTTACAGTCAGGTGGTTTCAGTAGTCAGCCTGAGTTACAGTCAGGTGGTTTCAGTAGTTAGCCTGAGTTACAGTCAGGTGGTTTCAGTAGTAGTTAGCCTGAGTTACAGTCAGGTGGTTTCAGTAGTTAGCCTGAGTTACAGTCAGGTGGTTTCAGTAGTTAGCCTGAGTTACAGTCAGCTGGTTTCAGTAGTTAGCCTGAGTTACAGTCAGGTGGTTTCAGTAGTTAGCCTGAGTTACAGTCGGGTGGTTTCAGTAGTTAGCCTGAGTTACAGTCAGGTGGTTTCAGTAGTTAGCCTGAGTTACAGTCAGGTGGTTTCAGTAGTTAGCCTGAGTTACAGTCAGATGGTTTCAGTAGTTAGCCTGAGTTACAGTCAGGTGGTTTCAGTAGTTAGCCTGAGTTACAGTCGGGTGGTTTCAGTAGTTAGCCTGAGTTACAGTCAGGTGGTTTCAGTAGTTAGCCTGAGTTACAGTCAGGTGGTTTCAGTAGTTAGCCTGAGTTACAGTCAGGTGGTTTCAGTAGTTAGCCTGAGTTACAGTCAGCTGGTTTCAGTAGTTAGCCTGAGTTACAGTCAGGTGGTTTGAGTAGTTAGCCTGAGTTACAGTCAGCTGGTTTCAGTAGTTAGCCTGAGTTACAGTCAGGTGGTTTCAGTAGTTAGCCTGAGTTACAGTCAGGTGGTTTGAGTAGTTAGCCTGAGTTACAGTCAGCTGGTTTCAGTAGTTAGCCTGAGTTACAGTCAGGTGGTTTCAGTAGTTAGCCTGAGTTACAGTCAGGTGGTTTCAGTAGTTAGCCTGAGTTACAGTCAGGTGGTTTCAGTAGTTAGCCTGAGTTACAGTCAGGTGGTTTCAGTAGTTAGCCTAAGTAACAGTGAGATGGTTTCAGTAGTTAGCCTGAGTTACAGTCGGGTGGTTTCAGTAGTTAGCCTGAGTTACAGTCAGGTGGTTTCAGTAGTTAGCCTGAGTTACAGTCAGGTGGTTTCAGTAGTTAGCCTGAGTTACAGTCGGGTGGTTTCAGTAGTTAGCCTGAGTTACAGTCAGGTGGTTTCAGTAGTTAGCCTGAGTTACAGTCAGGTGGTTTCAGTAGTTAGCCTGAGTTACAGTCAGGTGGTTTCAGTAGTTAGCCTGAGTTACAGTCAGCTGGTTTCAGTAGTTAGCCTGAGTTACAGTCGGGTGGTTTCAGTAGTTAGCCTGAGTTACAGTCAGGTGGTTTCAGTAGTTAGCCTGAGTTACAGTCAGGTGGTTTCAGTAGTTAGCCTGAGTTACAGTCAGATGGTTTCAGTAGTTAGCCTGAGTTACAGTCAGGTGGTTTCAGTAGTTAGCCTGAGTTACAGTCAGGTGGTTTCAGTAGTTAACCTGAGTTACAGTCAGGTGGTTTCAGTAGTTAGCCTGAGTTACAGTCAGGTGGTTTCAGTTAGCCTGAGTTACAGTCAGCTGGTTTCAGTAGTTAGCCTGAGTTACAGTCAGGTGGTTTCAGTAGTTAGCCTGAGTTACAGTCAGGTGGTTTCAGTAGTTAGCCTGAGTTACAGTCAGGTGGCTTCAGTAGTTAGCCTGAGTTACAGTCAGGTGGTTTCAGTAGTTAGCCTGAGTTACAGTCAGCTGGTTTCAGTAGTTAGCCTGAGTTACAGTCAGGTGGTTTCAGTAGTTAGCCTAAAGTCATGGATAAATATGTGCATTCATTGGATAAAAGTATCAGACTAGCGGTTGCATTAGTTAAATAAATAAACATGCACTCAAAACACGAGACAAAAAGCCATTCCGGTATCATCATCGTCACAGAGTTAAAAAGTATAATCTGTTCAGCTGGGAAATCTCATGGTTTACAAAAACATCTGCTTAGTTTATAAGATCACTCGTGGGTTGGCTCCTCCTCCTCTGGCTGCATCAGCCTGAAGCCCACCTCAACCAGGGCTACTCCAGGTGCGGCTAGGGGAGACGCACCATCCCATTTAGGAAGAGCGCATTCAGCCAGGCTGTCTTTCATTCCACGCATCCATCAATGGAATTCAATACCTCAACCAATGAGAGTCCTCATCCGACTACACATTCAAGCACAGTGTTAACAAGTGGCTCGTTAATAACCAACAGTGTCAGCACTGATGTGTGGGTGTATGAGTGCGTATTGTAAATGTTTTATTTATTTATTATCGTAACTTGCTTCTATTTGTATTCAGTGATGTAATCTATTGTAAATGTGTACAATGGTTATAACAATGTTGTGGTATTTTTATTATTGCTTTTAGGATGTCACCATCTGGCAAAGGGACTATCGGTGAAAACTAGCCTTTTGGCTAATTCGAGTACTTTTACATGTTTTTAATATCTTGATTAATGTACACTGTCCCTTGTTTTAAATAAATCAATTCAATTCAGTTAGATTAAAGTATCAGACTAGCGGTTGCATTAGTTGGATAAAAGTTGTATATTAAGCCAAAAATAAAGGACAAATGTTTGCAATGGTAAGCTTATGTTAACAGTCAGATGGTTTCAGTAGTTAGCCTAACGTCGTGGATAAGCATGTGCAATAGTTGGATAAAAGCAATAGTCAGAAATAAGTAGATTACAAGCAGTTGCAATCGGTTAGAATCGGTGTAAAAGAGAACGCTTCTGCGACTGACTTAAACATAGAAGAAGAAACGACTTTAAAATATCCCCTTATTTCCCAATAGTTGATAGTATGGCAGGGCTACGGGTCATGTGATATAACGGGTTAATGGGATGAGGTTGAACCAATGGGCTGCCTGGAAATGGATCCATGTGTCTGTGGATGAGAGTATGGCTGAGTCTGGGTCTACCTGAGCGTGGCCTGGTGTTAGCCTCTCAGTGTGTGAACAGGTGAGTCAGCGCTCAGTGACGCACCGTTTCCGGGGGGGGGCGTTCCAAACCAGAGGAGTGTGACGGTGACTAACGGAGGCGTCATTAAGCTGTTGTTGTTTACAGTCTGCAGAATGAAGGAGAGACCATAGGTAGAATATCACATGTACAAGAACAGAATATGAAGTTAAATAATCATTAAGACCAAATGAAATGCGGTGTGAGTCAGGTGTCATTGGGCGTGTTGGTTTGGAACGCTTTCTATCCCGAGGTCCTTAAACCGAGCCTTATCGAGCACTTTTAGCTGCAACCAGTATTTTGCATTTTTTTGTTGGTTGTATTTTTAATTATGATGTGTTAAATGCCTATATGTGAAGCACTTTGAATTGCCTCTGTGTCCAAAGTATGCTTTACAAATAAACGAACCTTGACCCTTGGGTTTCCACCGGCTGAAGGTCGAGTCAGTGATTACGTTTCTTTGGGGGGAAAGTGACTGTTTCTCCCTGGAGGGCAGGCTGTGTGTCGCCCTCTGATTAAATCAGGTTTCACACAATGACTCGGCCGCAGGGTGTGGCGTTCAGACGCTTAGAGAGGAGCGATGAGGGGAATTAAACCGGGAGACGGACGGCAGACGGCTGACCGCGGCTGTCAGCAGCGAATCACTCTGAGAGGATGAATGAGAGCTTCGGTCTCCGTAGAGCATTAGAGGCCGTGAGAGGCGTTTAATGAGCTCTGCAAATCAGTCATTTGTTATGTTTGGTAAGTGAGTGGTGTCTACGTTTTACAAGCTCTGAAGTCCTGACCGCAGCAGAGACAAACCCCGTCTGAAAAGATGTATGATTCTGGAGGAGAAAGATCCTTTCTGACTTTAATCTAAGAACTTTATTTCAGAAGAAAAAAAGGTTATTTTACAGAAAATAAATCCGATTTTTTTTTTTCAAGATTAGGATTTAAACCAACATTCTGAGATAACAAATAAATACAATCACATTTATGCAGAAAATAAATGTTTTCAGAAACAAATAATAGTCAGGATGGGTCATGACCCAAAGAACCAGGTCGCGGATACAAGCGGTCGAGATGGGTTTTCTCCGCAGGGTGGCTGGCGTCTCCCTCAGGGATAAGGTGAGAGGTTCGGTCATCAGGGAGGGACTCGGAGTTGAGCCGCTCCTCCTTCGCGTCGAAAGGAGCCAGTTGAGGTGGTTCGGGCACCTAGTTAGGATGCCACCTGGGCGCCTCCCTAGGGAGGTGTTCCAGGCACGTCCAGCTGGGAGGAGACCGAGGGGTAGACCTAGGACCAGGTGGAGGGATTATATCTGTTCGCTGGCCTGGGAGCGCCTTGGGACCCCCCAGTCAGAGCTGGTTGATGAGGGGGAAGGAACGTTTGGGGCTCTCTGCTGGAACCGATACCCCGAGACCCGACCACGGATAAGGGAGAGGATGGATGGAGAGGTACCACCTTATTATCTGCTGTTCTTATTTTCCAAGATGTTGCAGCGAGTTAAGGTCTCTTCAGTCTCTTCGGTCTCTTCGGTCTCTTCGGTCTCGTCGGTCTCTTCGGTCTCTTCGGTCTCTTCGGTCTCGTCGGTCTCTTCGGTCTCTTCGGTGTCTTCGGTCTCTTCGGTGTCTTCGGTCTTCGGTCTCTTCGGTCTCTTCGGTGTCTTCGGTCTCTCGGTCTCTTCGGTCTCTTCGGTCTCTTCGGCTCTTCGGTCTCTTCGGTCTCTTCGGTCTCTTCTAGTTGTGAAGCACTTTGTGTCTCCGGGTCACGTTGAGCTGAAGAGTTAGACGGAGATTTATAAAAAAAGGGGAAATGTTGACAGAACGTGAGGTGGGAAGTATTGGAGTACAAATACTTCTGGTATCAGTACTTTACTCCAATACTTATTTTTTTGACCACTTTTTACTTTGACTTCTTACACTTTGAACACAAATACCTGTACTTTCTACTTCTTACATGTTGAACACAAATACCTGTACTTTCTACTTCTCACATGTTGAACTCAAATACCTGTACTTTCTACTTCTTACATGTTGAACTCAAATACCTGTACTTTCTACTTCTACATGTTGAACTCAAATACCTGTACTTTCTACTTCTCACATGTTGAACTCAAATACCTGTACTTTCTACTTCTCTCATGTTGAACTCAAATACCTGTACTTTCTACTTCTTACATGTTGAACTCAAATACCTGTACTTTCTACTTCTCACATGTTGAACTCAAATACCTGTACTTTCTACTTCTCACATGTTGAACTCAAATACCTGTACTTTCTACTTCTTACATGTTGAACTCAAATACCTGTACTTTCTACTTCTCTCATGTTGAACTCAAATACCTGTTTCTACTTCTTACATGTTGAACACAAATACCTGTACTTTCTACTTCTCACATGTTGAACTCAAATACCTGTACTTTCTACTTCTCTCATGTTGAACTCAAATACCTGTACTTTCTACTTCTCACATGTTGAACCCAAATACCTGTACTTTCTACTTCTTACATGTTGAACTCAAATACCTGTACTTTCTACTTCTCTCATGTTGAACTCAAATACCTGTACTTTCTACTTCTCTCATGTTGAACTCAAATACCTGTACTTTCTACTTCTCACATGTTGAACACAAATACCTGTACTTTCTACTTCTTACATGTTGAACTCAAATACCTGTACTTTCTACTTCTCTCATGTTGAACTCAAATACCTGTACTTTCTACTTCTCACATGTTGAACACAAATACCTGTACTTTCTACTTCTTACATGTTGAACTCAAATACCTGTACTTTCTACTTCTTACATGTTGAACTCAAATACCTGTACTTTCTACTTCTTACATGTTGAACCCAAATACCTGTACTTTCTACTTCTCTCATGTTGAACTCAAATACCTGTACTTTCTACTTCTTACATGTTGAACTCAAATACCTGTACTTTCTACTTCTCACATGTTGAACTCAAATACCTGTACTTTCTACTTACATGTTGAACTCAAATACCTGTACTTTCTACTTCTCTCATGTTGAACTCAAATACCTGTACTTTCTACTTCTTACATGTTGAACTCAAATACCTGTACTTTCTACTTCTTACATGTTGAACACAAATACCTGTACTTTCTACTTCTCACATGTTGAACTCAAATACCTGTACTTTCTACTTCTCTCATGTTGAACTCAAATACCTGTACTTTCTACTTCTCACATATTGAACCCAAATACCTGTACTTTCTACTTCTTACATGTTGAACTCAAATACCTGTACTTTCTACTTCTCTCATGTTGAACTCAAATACCTGTACTTTCTACTTCTCTCATGTTGAACTCAAATACCTGTACTTTCTACTTCTCACATGTTGAACACAAATACCTGTACTTTCTACTTCTTACATGTTGAACTCAAATACCTGTACTTTCTACTTCTCTCATGTTGAACTCAAATACCTGTACTTTCTACTTCTCACATGTTGAACACAAATACCTGTACTTTCTACTTCTTACATGTTGAACTCAAATACCTGTACTTTCTACTTCTTACATGTTGAACTCAAATACCTGTACTTTCTACTTCTTACATGTTGAACTCAAATACCTGTACTTTCTACTTCTCTCATGTTGAACTCAAATACCTGTACTTTCTACTTCTTACATGTTGAACTCAAATACCTGTACTTTCTACTTCTTACATGTTGAACTCAAATACCTGTACTTTCTACTTCTTACATGTTGAACTCAAATACCTGTACTTTCTACTTCTCTCATGTTGAACCCAAATACCTGTACTTTCTACTTCTTACATGTTGAACTCAAATACCTGTACTTTCTACTTCTCTCATGTTGAACTCAAATACCTGTACTTTCTACTTCTCACATGTTGAACTCAAATACCTGTACTTTCTACTTCTTACATGTTGAACTCAAATACCTGTACATGATTATTGCACAGGTGGGCCTTAGGCTGGCCACAATAAAAGGCCACTCTAAAACGTGCATTTTTACTTTATTGGGGGGGTCTGGGGGGTCCAAAAACCAGTCAGTATCTGGTGTGAGGGGTAGGGGTAGGGGTAGGGGTAGGGTAATGTTGTGAATCGAGTGGCCCGTGGTGGGGGTGGGGTTATGGTATGGGCAGGCGTATGTTATGGACGACGAATACAGGCCACTCGATTCACAACATTACCCTAACCCCTACCCCTCACACCAGATACTGACTGGTTTTTGGACCCCCCCAGACCCCCCAATAAAGCAAAACTGCACGTTTCAGAGTGGCCTTTTATTGTGGCCAGCCTAAGGCACACCTGTGCAATAATCATGCTGTCTGATCAGCATCTTGATATGCCTCACCTGAGAGGTGGGATGGATTATCTCGGCGAAGGAGAAGTGCTCACGATCACACATTGTTTCAGACTTGTGAACAATATTTGAGAGAAATGGTTATTTTGTGTTTATAGAAAATGTTTTAGATCTTTGAGTTCATCTCATGAGAAATGGGAGCAAAAACAAAAGTGTTGCATTTATATTTTTGTTCAGTGTAATATAAAGGGAGGTCAGGTACTCTTTAAAACAGCTGCTAGTTATGGGTACTTTGTACTGAAGGACACTTCAAAGCCCACACTTCTTTACCTTTACTTGAGTAAAGAAGTTTAGTCAGTACTTCTACTTTCACCAGAGTACTTTTAAACACGAGTATGTGTACTTCTACTTGAGTAAAGGATGTGTACTCTTGTCTTCTCCGGCTGTTTATCTCAGCTTGTTCTCTGCTCGACGGAGAGTTTATAATAAAATGGGAGATGTTGACGGAACGTGGAGTCTATATTTATCCAGACGTCCCAACATCTGGACGTTACAGTCGGTGCTTCTGTGCTTCTGTGCGACTTGTTAGCTCCTTTTCTTGTTGAGGTCTGGATCTAGTTTCTGCACCACGCAGTAAAGAGTCTGAAGGAGGCAGACGGCGTCGGCGTCTTAAAACAGAAACACAGCGAGCGTTATTGAGGATCCAGAGATAATAACGTGCCGTTAGTCACCGAGGTTCAACGCGGAGGAAGTGCCTCCGGGATGAGATGACATTTATAATAACTATCTTAATGGCTGGAAAATACCACGACATGTTAACCTTTGAAAGAGAGACAAGTGTGTTTTCACTTTGCTTTAGTACAGGGGTGTCAAACTCAATTTCATCACGGGCCACATCAGCATTATGGCTGCACTCAAAGGGCCGGTTGTAACTTTAAGACATACTACTATAAAAATACATACATAAATATTTAATATATATAAATAATTATATTACCCTATCGGATAGGATAATAACTACATAATTAACTACGCCTGAAAGCAGAAGTCTACGGCAAATAATTGCAAGTCTCTTCAGTGAGAATATCACAAAATGATTTAAAAAGAAAAGCCATTTTGAAAAAAAGTAGAAAAAAATAAGTCAAATTCTGAGAAAAAAGTCAAATTGAGATGCATTGTGGGACATGTAGTTTATGGGCAACGTGCTTCTGTAAAGGCATGTAACCGTATAATAAACATATTATATTCTTTGCAAGCTCTTGTGGGGCCACATGAAATTAAGTCGCGGGCCGGATTTGGCCCCCGGGCCTTGAGTTTGACACCCCTGCTTCAGTGCATAAAAATACTAAAAAAGCCAACAAATATCAAGAAACAAAAAAAATCCAAAAATTCAACAACAAAAAAAGACAATAAGAAACAATAAGAGGAATTATTACAAATAAATTATAGAAAATATGTCCATGGAAAATGAATAAAGTTAAATGACTTCACTATATAATACAAATGTGTTATTATATATATATATTTAAATACTATAAAGACATGTACAAGAAAAACAGGAGTTAAATTGTACAAACGTACAAATATTAAGAAAATTAAACAAAACATGAAGAAAAACACAGAAAATAAAATGTGCATTCAAAATATATAGGATTGAAATATCGTCTAAGAAAGGAAATAACATAATGAAATGAAACCAAACTTCCTGTAGACATTGTGGTTTAGTGTCAGCACCTGAAACCCCTCGAACACCTCCAGGTGTATCCTCTAATCTGACACGTCTTGGGAAGATACCAGAAAAGGAACCACAAAGAGAAACCCTAAAACCGACCACAAAGAGACCAGGATGACACAAACCAACACAAAAGAGACACGGACCCTCTTTCGGTTGAGTCCAACATAATGCGAGGTGACACAGGCGGTGTTCTTGATGTACGATCGGTCATACCGTGGGTAACGTCTTCAGTAAGGAAATAACAGGAAGCGAGGACGATGGGGACGAAATGAGACTTCCTGTAGACGTTGAGGTTGACGGTCAGCACCTGAAACCCCTCGAACACCTCCAGGTGTAATCTGCCAAGTTTCTGACAACATGTTTTCATGGGAAATCTCAATGAGACGACAAATACCCCCAAAAGAACTCTTAAGACCATGAAGAGACCAAAGACACAACGAAGAGTCACACAAACGGACCCAAAGAAACCAGGAGGACACAAACCGATAAAAAAGAGACACTAAATGGTAAAAGGAGGATCTCTTACTCCTACTTTTGGTTCAATCCAACATAATTCATGGTGACATAGGGGGTGTTATTGATATACACTCTGTCACACTGTGGGTAAAGTCTTCTCCTGTAAGACTCACAGACACAGAAGCCATTTCCTGCTTCCTCCGTCATCCATCAAATAAACGCTGAAAACAGCCCAGAAACACGGATTAAAGTCCACGCCGCGAGGCTGGAGGTCTTTATGGAGGTCTCCTCTGAAGTGGTCGCCTCACTGCTGCTGGATCTTATTTAAATATAAAAAAACATCTATAAACGTGCTCACGTGTCAATGAAAAGTGGAGATGAGAGTCACTTTGAACATGTGAGTCTTCGTTATCAACGGAGAAGCGACTGTTATCTCTCAAATGGAGAATAACGCGACCTCCGAAGCGATCATTAAAGTCCCTCGTGAAGGAGATGTTCACTAACGCTGTGGATCTGAAGTCAGGATGGGTTTCATTCAAATAAACCTCCTAACATGCCAATGAAAAGTGGAAATGAGAGTTGCGTGAGGCCTTTGAGTCTTTGAACACTTGGTTATGAACGGAGACGAGACCGTGATCCGTCGAACGAACGCTAAAGTTACCTCAGAAGTGATCATTAAAACTGCTGGAGGTCTTTGGGGAAATGATCTGCTCTGAAGTCACGATGGGTTTCCCTCAAATAAACCTCCCAACATGCCAATGAACAGTGGAACTGAGAGCTGCTATCTCCACGTAGTCGTTCAGTGTCTCTTGTTGATAATGTGTTGTCGTGGTGACTTCCCAACAGGAAGGGTTGCCTCCTCTCCGGAGGGTCTGATCCGTCCCGGTGCGTTTCAGTGCAGCTCTGGGAACACGTTACCATCATAAACCACCTCCTGTAGTCTGGAGAAAGTCCATCTGGAAGTACAGAGTCTCCGGATGAGCTTTTATCACCTTCATCCCACCCAACGTTAAACTGTTCGTTGATAACGAAGAGCCAAATGTTCATAGAAAAAGTCAACAAAGAGTCACAAAAACTGCCAGGAAAAGACCAGGAAGACACAAAAAGCTCAAGAAGAGACGCTCGATAACCACCAAGAGACAGAGGAACCCCTCGACCTAGAATCAGCTTTTGCATGATTTTAAACATTAAACTACTAAATGAATCCATCAGCGAACTGTGGAAGTCGTCGGGAAGTGAAGTAATGAAACCATTGAAGGGGATCAATCATTATTACCTGCTGATATCAAACGCCTTCGACGAACCTCCGTTAGCATGCGCTTACCACCGAGCAATGGTAGGAACGATGGAAGTAGCCGGGAAAGTTAAAGGGGAGAAAGATCGGGGGCGATCGACCGCAGGGCGGCCAAGGGCGGCGACGCCCCAGGGCACCGCAACACCAACAACACCAACAGCAACAGCAACAACACCACACAACAGCAACATCCACCACCACAACACACAACAACACCAACACAACCACCCCACCAACAACACCATCAACAACAACACAACAACAACACAACAACAACAACATCAACACCACCACCAACAACAACATCAACAACACCAACAAAACAGCAACAACATCAACAACACAACACAACATCAACAACACCACCACCAACAACACCATCAACAACAACATCAACAACAACATCAACAACACCAACATCAACAACACCAACCAACAACATACACAACACCACCAACAACACCATCATCAACAACATCAACAACACCAACAACACCAACAACAACATCAACAACACCAACAACACCAACAACATCAACAACACCAACAACACCAACAACATCAACAACACCAACAACACCAACAACATGTTGGGACGGGTGGCGCAGTGGTCTGTGCGTTTGATTATCCCCGCTCCCACCCCATTGCGTCAGGCCGTCGTGTCCTTGAAGACACTTCACCCGAATTTGCTCCTGTGGGTATTGTCCACAGTAGATGACCATGTAATGTGTATTTGTAAAGCGCTTTGAGAGTCTTTGATAAAGCGCTATAATAAATACAAGAATTATTATTATTATTATTATCAACAACACCAACAACACCAACAACAACATATTGTCCACAGTATTAACTGTTACATGATGTCTGATATGTGTAATAAATAATATGAAGCGCTTTGAGCATTTGGAAAAGCGATCTAACGAATGTAATGAATTATTATTATTATTATTAGCATCTTTTGTTGTGATCTAATTATTATACACAAATCGAAAATGATGCCAAAATAACTGCACATGAATACCGACTGGTTTGTTTGGTCCGTCCTGTCCAGTTTGATTAAAGCGCCGTCAGTAATGAAACCTTCTCTTTGAGACGTTTTGCTCGAGGGCTCCTGGGTAACGTTTCCTCTCTGAACTATTGATGAGATTAATCTGACGACATTTCCATCTGCTTCGATTCCACATTTCCAGATGTTGATTTGTTTGATTCTGGAGAAGCTGCCAGCTCCGAAGAAGCTCTCTGTCTGAGTGTTTCAAAGTCTCAGCTGTTCTGAACCCTCTCTCCGTTCAGAACAATCGACCGAGAGCACGAGGAAACGGCCTCTTTTTCCTCATATCTGGGCGTTTCTGTGGAGACGGGGGTTTGTTGACGGGGTGTGTTGACAGCCGAGAGCAATGCATGCTGGGAAAGTCCTGTAAAAGAGACCTCTGTGCTGTAATATAGATGAATAATAAGCTGACCCGTACACCGTATTCTTCCTTTTGAAATGTAAAGGTCAATAGAGCTCATTTACACAGAATTAAAAATGGGAACAATTATGAAGATTTTTACAAATTTGATGCCGGAAGAATAATCCCGCAGAACTGAGCGAGCGTGAGGATGCGTTTGCTGTTGGGCATTAAACACATCACATGGGTCAACTTTGTCCTGCTGTCACTTTGCGTGAAAAATAAAGTTTTAAATCTGTTTGAAAGTAAAAGAAGACATCATCATCTGGTGCTTTCCTCCTCACTTCAGAGGGACATTTTTAGAGAGGTTTGATATTTAATAATTTGAATGTTTGATAAAAACAAGACAGAAGATCTACTTTTCCAGCTTTACCGGAAGAGATTTCAGAACTTTCCTTTTGATCTTTCTATATTCCAACCTTTCCTAAGTTCTTCTTTATCATTCTCCTTGTCAACTTCCTCAATTCCCTTATTTCATTGTATTATATACGTCCATTTCCTTTCCTTCTACCATGCTTGTTCCCTTGTTCCCTTGTTTCCTTGTTACTGATATAAGTAACAAAAAACAGTACAAAACACTCTTAGTGATCAAATGCACGCATGAAGATTACAATCTAGCTGATATCTGGAGGTTAAGTGCCTGAATATAAAATAATAAAACATCACCATTTACTGGAAGTCTTACCTGGATCTTACCTGGATCTTACCTGGATCTTCCCTGGATCTTACCTGGATCTTACCTGGATCTTCTGTAGATCTTACCTGGATCTTACCTGGATCTTACCTGGATCTTCCCTGGATCTTCCCTGGATCTTCCCTGGATCTTCCCTGGATCTTACCTGGATCTTCCCTGGATCTTCCCTGGATCTTCCCTGGATCTTACCTGGATCTTCCCTGGATCTTACCTGGATCTTCCCTGGATCTTCCCTGGATCTTCCCTGGATCTTCCCTGGATCTTCCCTAGATCTTACCTGGATCTTCCCTGGATCTTACCTGGATCTTACCCGGATCTTCCCTGGATCTTCCCTGGATCTTCCCTGGATCTTCCCTGGATCTTCCCTGGATCTTACCTGGATCTTCCCTGGATCTTCTGTAGATCTTACCTGGATCTTACCTGGATCTTCCCTGGATCTTCTGTAGATCTTCCCTGGATCTTACCTGGATCTTCCCTGGATCTTACCTGGATCTTACCTGGATCTTACCTGGATCTTCTGTAGATCTTACCTGGATCTTACCTGGATTTTCCCTGGATCTTACCTGGATCTTCCCTGGATCTTCTGTAGATCTTACCTGGATCTTACCTGGATCTTCCCTGGATCTTCTGTAGATCTTCCCTGGATCTTACCTGGATCTTCCCTGGATCTTACCTGGATCTTACCTGGATCTTACCTGGATCTTCTGTAGATCTTACCTGGATCTTACCTGGATTTTCCCTGGATCTTCCCTGGATCTTCCCTGGATCTTCTGTAGATCTTTCCTGGATCTTACCTGGATCTTACCTGGATCTTACCTGGATCTTCCCTGGATCTTATCTGGATCTTCCCTGGATCTTCTGTAGATCTTCCCTGGATCTTACCTGGATATTCCCTGGATCTTTCCTGGATCTTACCTGGATCTTCCCTGGATCTTCCCTGGAGCTTACCTGGATCTTCTGTAGATCTTACCTGGATCTTACCTGGATCTTACCTGGATCTTACCTGGATCTTCCCTGGATCTTCCCTGGATCTTACCTGGATCTTACCTGGATCTTACCTGGATCTTACCTGGATCTTACCTGGATCTTCTGTAGATCTTACCTGGATCTTACCTGGATCTTACCTGGATCTTCTCTGGATCTTACCTGGATCTTACCTGGATCTTACCTGGATCTTACCTGGATCTTCCTTGATAGATAGATAGATAGATAGGTAGATAGATACGTTACTGATCCCAATTTGGGAAATTCTTTCGTCACAAAAGCAGAAGTGTGTTCTGACATTAAAATACAAATACTTTAAATACTTTAAAGCCTTTAAAAGGGGAGAAAAGACAATTAACAATTACAAATTAAATGAAATATATGATATCAAATATGAACAAAACAATATAAAATATTCTGGATAGTTAAAATATCCAAAATACTACAAATAAATGCAGGGGCGGACTGGGGGGAAAAAGTGGCCCGGGGATTAATTGACAGACAGGCCCACTTAATGCGCGGCATGTATCGGCCGGCCGGCGACGAAAGTATGTACTTAACAAAAAACCCTGCATTTAATGTTATTTTGGACAATTATTCATAAAGTAATCACATTACCTGAGCCCTTGAGTTGCTAGAGCTAAATAGTTACGGCATATATTTAGTGATTTTAATGTTAACAGATCTTTGATGCAATGACATTTTGACCCAATTTGCCTGACTTGACACATGGTATAAAACATGAGCGACGTACGAAGCATCCTCAATGTGGGTGAGACAATTTAGCAGGGGGTCTGGGCAGGTGGTGGACCTCACCTCCTCTAGGGGGGTCCGGGGGCAAGCCCCCCGGGAAGATTTTTTTTTAAATGTCGAAGTTAAATGCATCAATCTGGTCCATTTTGAGAGCAAAGTTAGGACTAAATCTATGGCAGTCAGTAGGGGCTTGGACTGTGAGCCGTAGGGTCGCCGGTTCAAGTCCCCGACCAGACCTATTTGGAGTGTGGACTTCTACTTGGAGAGGTCCCAGTTCACCTCCTGCCCTGCCGTGGTGCCCTTGAGCAAGAAACCAGACAAGGCTGTACCTTTAGTAATGAATATTACATGTTGTGAGGAAATCTTTCCACCAATAATTCCAATAAGTAATCCAAAATGTCTTCACTTCAGGTTTACCAAAGTACTGTAATCAGATTACTCGTTGTTCAAATGTAACGCGAGCTGATACAGTTACTTGATTTTTGTATTCTGATTACGTAACCGCCGTTACATGTATTCCGTTACAACCCAACCCTGGCCACAACCCCACTGGGCTGGGCTGGGCCGGAACACTTACAAATGTGGGCCGGTAGGATTTAGGCAAAAAAAAACTCAAACTGTGTGAAGAGATTAAAAACTGAAAAACAAGAGAGATCTGAAAAAAGGTCAAATTTCTGAGAAAAAAATGCAACATTTGGAAAAAGTCTGAATTCTGAAGAAATCTGAGTAAAATCTAAAAAGCCAAAAAAAGTCTAATTCTGAAAGAAAAGAGAAAAACAGAAAAGGGGTGAAAAAGGAGCTCCATGATTGAACAAGGGAATTGTTGAAGCAGCATTTGTTCTGGAAGGATCCTCTCCACGGCAAGGTATCATCTTTTAGTGCCGGCTGTAATTGTTTGCAGACTTCAGCTCTGGATCCAGGAGAGATTTCTGGTTTCCTCTGAGATGACGGAGCAGAAATGGAGTAACGAGGTCCTTCAGAATACCTGCCTCTCAGGTGGGGGTTTATTTTAATCCGGCGCTCAACGGAGAAATCTTGACTTGCTCTCAGGAAATAATTACTCTCATTTCCTCGGTATCCTGCCAGCAGGGTAATGGAAGTTCTGTGTCAGTTTCCCTCCAGGCCGTGGATTCCTCAAAGAAGGAGCTTAGTGAGGATTTACTGATGCAATCGTTCCTCTTTTTCCCCGACATCTGCCAGCCAGAGAACAGATTATTGACGATCACTATTCTTAAAGTATGGATCCCAGGAGGAGCTGAGAGGCGGGTGAAAACACAAAGCAGCTTAGAGCAACACTCCACCAGAGAAGGGACTGTTGTAATGTCAACAGCCTTGTTCCTTTAACTCTGGGAAACACTGAGAAACGTTCTGAACTGAAGTACCTGATATTAAATACCTGAATATCTCGTATGTATTTGGCCTTGGTACTTAGGTTGCAGAAATACTGCATCACCGGTCCCCATGTTCTTTGGTGAGGCAGCTTTGTATGAGTTGCAAAAGGGAACACAGTCATTATTATGCAGTGATATTTATGCTAGTAATGTAGCTTTGGTCTGGATAATTACGTTTTCAAAATGGTATGCTAACTATTATCTATAACTTCGTATGAAAATCTCGTGCATGAATTTGGCCTTTGTAAAAAGTTTCAAAAGAAAAAAAGATCTCATGGTAACAATCTTACAAGCATATCACGTTTTTTCATTTTAACTATTCTTTATATCGATAGCTTTACAGATAGGCTTTCCCTATTGGCTCAGGACCATAATGCTAATACTGGCACACAGTATGCTAATGCTAGGACTAGCTGCAGACTGTTAGCGTCCTCTGCTCCTTTATCTGTGCAGATATTTGATCCCTTTAAGATCCAGGACCCTAATGCTAACGCTAACAAACATTTTAAAACAAGTAACATGTAATGTAATGTTACATTTTGGTTACGCTAACATTAGCTCCCTATTGTTAGCCCTTTCTGGTCCTTTAGCTTTAAAGATATGCGTTTCCTATTGGCTCCAGGACTATACTGCTTAATGCTAGCCAACATATGCTAATGCTAACATTAGCTCCCTATTGTTGAGCCTTTCTGGCCTTTAGCTTTAAAGATATGCGTTTCCTATTGGCTCCAGGACTATACTGCTAATGCTAGCAAACATTATGCTAACGCTAGGACTAGCTGCTGACTGTTTAGCGTCCTCTGCTCCTCTAGCTTTACAGATATGTCCCTCTAGATCCAGGGACAGGCAACGTGTCTGGACTTGTTTATTATAAACAGGAGGTTTTCTGAGCCTCTGTAGTTCTGGAAGATTCCCCAGCCCCTTCCCCACGTCGTTAATGTAACGGTCGGTATGCTGCATCTCTCCAGAACAACGGTGTGCATTCTGACTCAGAGGAGGATCATCACCAAGAGACAAATCAGGAGCTGGTCGATCTGCATTATTTCTTTACTCTGCATCTTGTGATTGGCTGCCTCCTCTCGGTGGGTCGGTGGAGATGAAGTGTGTGAGGCTAATGTTAAATCCTGCTGAGTGTAACAGATCCAGAGCAGCTCCACACGTCCTTGTTGTGACTCTGTGGTTACACACACGGCTTCAAAGCGTCTGGAGGAAGGGAGAGAGAGACCTGAGCTTTTGGGAGGGAGGAAGCTAGCTCAGCGGTTCTCCGTCTGCTCGGAGACATCTGAGAACTGAAGAGTAAAGAGTGGGCGTCTTTCAGGTGAGGGTGGAGGCACTGGTGCTTAGAACAGCCACCAGACATTGTTTTTAAGGTCACGTATCCTCTTCTCCATGTCTCTCTTCATCAACATGTGTCCCCTCTTCTCCATGTCTCTCTTCATCAACATGTGTCCCCTCTTCTCATGTCTCTTCTACATCAACATGTGTCCCCTCTTCTACATCAACATGTGTCCTCTCTTCTCCATGTCTCTTCTACATCAACATGTGTCCTCTCTTCTTCATGTCTCTTCTACATCAACATGTGTCCCCTCTTCTCCATGTCTCTCTTCATCAAACATGTGTCCTCTCTTCTTCATGCCTCTTCTACATCAACATGTGTCCCCTCTTCTTCATGGCTCTTCTACATCAACATGTGTCCCCTCTTCTACAGCAACATGTGTCCTCTCTTCTTCATGTCTCTTCTACATCAACATGTGTCCCCTCTTCTCATGTCTCTTCTACATCAACATGTGTCCCCTCTTCTCCATGTCTCTTCTACATCAACATGTGTCCCCTCTTCTACATCAAACATGTGTCCTCTCTTCTTCATGTCTCTTCTACATCAACATGTGTCCCCTTTCTTCATGTCTCTTCTACATCAACATGTGTCCCCTCTTCCCATGTCTCTTCTACATCAACATGTGTCCCTCTTCTACATGTCTCTTCTACATCAACATGTGTCCCCTCTTCTCCATGTCTCTTCTACATCAACATGTGTCCCCTCTTCTTCATGTCTCTTCTACATCAACATGTGTCCCCTCTTCTTCATGTCTCTTCACATCAACATGTGTCCCCTCTTCTTCATGTCTCTTCTACATCAACATGTGTCCCCTCTTCTTCATGTCTCTTCTACATCAACATGTGTCCCCTCTTCTTCATGTCTCTTCTAAATCAACACGTGTCCCCTCTTCTTCATGTCTCTTCTACATCAACACGTGTCCCCTCTTCTTCGTGTCTCTGTCTACATCAACACGTGTCCCCTCTTCTTCGTGTCTCTTCTACATCAACACGTGTCCCCTCTTCTTCGTGTCTCTTCTACATCAACATGTGTCCCCTCTTCTTCGTGTCTCTTCTACATCAACACGTGTCCCCTCTTCTTCGTGTCTCTTCTACATCAACACGTGTCCCCTCTTCTTCATGTCTCTTCTACATCAACATGTGTCCCCTCTATGTCTTCATGTCTCTTCTACATCAACATGTGTCCCTCTTCTTCATGTCTCTTCTACATCAACATGTGTCCCCTCTTCTTCATGTCTCTTCTACATCAACATGTGTCCCCTCTTCTTCATGTCTCTTCTACATCAACATGTGTCCCCTCTTCTTCATGTCTCTTCTACATCAACATGTGTCCCCTCTTCTTCATGTCTCTTCTACATTAACACGTGTCCCCTCTTCTTCATGTCTCTTCTAAATCAACACGTGTCCCCTCTTCTTCATGTATCTTCTAAATCACACGTGTCCCCCTCTTCTTCATGTCTCTTCTAAATCAACACGTGTCCCCTCTTCTTCATGTCTCTTCTACATCAACACGTGTCCCCTCTTCTTCATGTCTCTTCTAAATCAACACGTGTCCCCTCTTCTTCATGTCTCTTCTAAATCAACACGTGTCCCCTCTTCTTCATGTCTCTTCTACATCAACATGTGTCCCCTCTTCTTCGTGTCTCTTCTACATCAACATGTGTCCCCTCTTCTTCATTTCTCTTCTACATCAACACGTGTCCCCCTCTTCTTCGTGTCTCTTCTACATCAACATGTGTCCCCTCTTCTACATCAACATGTGTCCCCTCTTCTTCATGTCTCTTCTTCATCACTATGTGTCCCCTCTTCTTCATGTCTCTTCTTCATCAACATGTGTCCCCTCTTCTTCATGTCTCTTCTACATCAACATGTGTCCCCTCTTCTCCATGTCTCTTCTACATCAACATGTGTCCCCTCTTCTACATCAACATGTGTCCCCTCTTCTTCATGTCTCTTCTACATCAACATGTGTCCCCCTCTTCTTCATGTCTCTTCTTCATCAACATGTGTCCCCTCTTCTTCATGTCTCTTCTACATCAACATGTGTCCCCTCTTCTTCATGTCTCTTCTTCATCAACATGTGTCCCCTCTTCTTCATGTCTCTTCTACATCAACATGTGTCCCCTCTTCTTCATGTCCTCTTCTTCATCAACATGTGTCCCCTCTTCTTCATGTCTCTTCTACATCAACATGTGTCCCCTCTGTGGAAAGAGACTCTGAAAGTTTCAGGAACAAAGATTCTCTCTCTTTTTGATCCATTTTTATACAAACCTGTGTTCTTTCTAACCAAATGTCTCTCAGTGGGGAGACACATCCTCGCTCCCAGGTCGGCTTCTGTTGACGTTATGTCAAGGCCGTGTCGGCTTTTTCCAACGCAAGGGGGGGGCGGCCCTTAGCGTACATTTCCAACTTTCCGGGATGTCCATAGGCTTCGATAGAGCTCCCTAAAGTATGTTGGAGACGACTTGAGATCGCGAGCGAATGCTCTCCGCAGATCCTTCTCACAGCGTTCTTCTGACTCAACATCAGCCACACTTATTGTTTTTACTTCTTTATTTTAATTGAATAATGTAGGACTTTTGTTTTGCGTCAGTTTTTGGGGAGAGGGGCTCAGAAAACTGAAATCTGTATCTGTATTAATGGACGTGCCGTTGTGCGATTGTATTGCCAGGCAACGCAATAATTTTCAAGCTCTCCAACTACAACCCTAATTATATTTAAATACATTTTAGAAGGCCTCACGAAATACTTTAATGCAAATTAAAATGTAAATGTGAAGGGATGTGTGTAATGTGATGATTGACATTATTCACCCACGGATCTATGGGTTGGGTTCTGCACGGACATTTTAGTTAACCGGACTTCCTGTTGATGTGAAATACGAAAACATTTAAAAAAAAATAAAATAATACTTTATCCCGAGTGTGCTTGCTTTTCTCTTTGGAGGTCATCACATGACGGCATTGTAATACACGGTTCGGCTGCATTAAATATTACATATCTGCCGTAGTTCTCTATTTATAGAGCCCTGCTGAGAAGACTTCTGGACAAACAGGAGAACTGCCGCCGAAACTGAATATGTGACGTGGATCATAAATATATCAGCCATTAAATAACATCTTACATTTCTTTTCACACAATACGTCTCCTTGCAGTATCAACACTAATTCAGCTGACTTTTATATTTGATCCAATCGGTATATTGGTATATTTACACCATAACAGTGCACAGCTGATATAAAGGGACACCTGGTGGTTAAAGCACGTTATTGAAATGTATTATTTGTATTATTAGATATTAATAGGAGACACAGACAGACCAACTAATAAGGCTTTATTTAAACATTAAAGAATACTTTAGGTTAAGGTCTTCTTTTGAATAAGAAAAAAGCTTTGGGGGTATAAATATTAAGCCTGACCAAGTACTAATATATTGCTTTCCTGCAATGTTAACTACTGTATGTTTAAGCACTTATTTTAACTGATATTATATGTATTATACTCTTATAAGATGTATGTAGATAGTATCAGAAATGTGCAGAATAGGACAGTTTAATGGAGGTACACATATTGATAGATGTCTTGAGATGCCTGTTGAGGAACCTGCGACCCAGGTTTTTCTTCTCAGGCCTTGTCAGGTATTGAACAATCAATAATAAAGAACACAGAATTATTAAATATAAAACACAGAATTTGTGTGATTATACTAAATGATTTACAAATAAACACCACTGCATATTTACAACTATACACATGCTGATGTAACGCAAATGTTCCAACTTGGGATCAATAAAGTATATCTTATCTTAAGATGATCGATGGCTACTGCCATATTTGCACAATGTGCCTCTGAACCTTGACAAGTGCATGTTTCAGGCTCATCAATTAATGTAATGTAATGTAATGTTATCACAGGGGTCACAGACATAAGACCAGCTGTTAAATAAAGCTCTTCTGACCTTAGCTGGCATGTGGGTATATATATTAATACTGCCCATAATAGGCACGAGCAATTTTTCACCCATTTATTAATGATATGTTTTAAATGTGAGTGTTTCCTGTCCCCTAAACCTCCAGGGATGTACACAGTTTAATACTGGCAACTTCTTATTATGGGAAATACGAAAACGTCTTTTAAAACTACAACTCCCAGTAGAGACGTGCCATAGAGAACATGTTGCGAAACAGAATAGCCAGCATGTGTAGTTCTGGGGACGGGGTGGGGGAGGGGGGACGGGGTGGACCCGTTCAAATCCAGTTGTGGACAGTCTTGCCGTGGTTCCATCCCATTTCAAGAGCTGCTCGACGCTCGGTAACCCTCGGAGCACACTCAAACATCCAATCACAGAGCTTGAGGACTGTCACGGGGTTTGTCGAGCGAAGCGGAGAGAATACTTACTTCCGGGTGTAAAATTCTCTAAAGCAAATGAGCTGCTCCGACCCTCGGTCCTGACGGACTCCAACTTGTGTTTATTAATCAAACAAATAAATAAACACAAGGATAACGATGTGTTTATTGTTGAGTAAATAGCTGTGTGTGGTTTAGAAAAGAATACAAGATTAGAAGGAAAAACGATGAAACAATACAGACTTCAGTTTTTCTGAGCCCCTCCTCTCCCCAAAACTGACGGCAACAAAAGTCCTAGATTATTAAATTAAAAGAAAGAAGTAAGAACAATAAGTGAGGCTGATGTTGAGTCAGAAGAACGCTGTGAGAAGGATCTGCGGAGAGCATTCGCTCGCGATCTCAAGTCGTCTCCAACATACATTTAGGGAGCTCTATCGAAGCCTATGGACATCCCGGAGAGTTGGAAATGTACGCTAAGGGCCGCCCCCCCCTTGCGTTGGAAAAAGCCGACACGGCCTTGACATAACGTCAACAGAGGCCGACCTGGGAGCGAGGATGTGTCGCGTGGGGAGGGGCTCCTTATTGTCATCTAAAGCAACAGACAGAGAATCAGCTCTTTGGAAACAGGGCTGAAACAGAGGGGATTATGGGTAATGCTGCAATG
>JAMFTG010001228.1:55000-72500 GCA_023974075.1 Chaenocephalus aceratus
CGGGCTAACTCAGGGGGCCGAGCATGAGCAACTCACAAAGACTAACAGAAAACACAGAACCTAAATACACCCAGGACTAATCAAACAAGAGACAGGGGAGGGGGGAGGAGAACACACAGGGGCACCAGGCGAACACAATCGGGTAATCAGGGAGGGAACACAGACAGAAAGCAACGGGGGGGGGGGTGAACACTTTACAAAATAAAACAGGAAACCAAAGACAAGACAAAACACAACACGGACAGATCGGGACAGTACCCAGAGGCACAGACGGAGAGGTTTCTGCTCTGTTAGGAGAGTTATCAAATGGACAGGTGGGTCGAACATTCGAGTGAAACATCGAGGAAGAAACATGAAAAACATGAATCCTAAGGACTTTGATTATATCTGTTTACCTGTGAAGTCAGGCTCTGAATCATCACTCTTTCGCAAATTCAGTGCCAGTGCAGCTAGTCAAGGAAAAGGACCATATGCACATTTTAATTTGAGATCTGAGAAAAGACAACGTTCTGAGAAAAAGTTTCACATTTCTGGGAAAAAAGTAAAAATTGGAGGAAAAAGTCAAATTTCTGAAAACAAGTCAACTATTTGAAAAAGTAAACATTCTGAGAAAAAACAAATGTCTGAAAGAAAGTCTTGTTTAAAATTCTGAACACAGAAAAAGGGCAAAAGAAAATACAACCAATCCCAAAACACGGAAAACACTTTGAGGCATGAGAAGATAATCCTTTAAAAAGGCTCCAACGTACACAGAGGCACAGACGGAGAGACGAGGCGTCGCCCACGTGGAGGAGATTAAAGAAGTGGGTCAAGTGTTTCAGTGAAACATGAAGGTATGCGTGAATCACGAAGACTTTGATTGATCCGTTGTTTGCCTCATCACCTGGAAACTGTCAGGATTCTCATGTTTTGTCACGTTTGTAGTTTTGTATGTCTGGTTATGGGTATTTTCCTCCTTGTATATTGTCTGGTCTCTTTTCCCTGTGTTTCCATGTCTGTCGTTAGTTTCCCTGGTGTGTCTAGTTGTCTGATTGTGTTCACCTGTCACTCCTTGTGTGTCTCCTGTGCTCATCAGTGTCAGCCCCGCCCCTGATTGTTCCCACCTGTGTCTAGTTACCCTGTGTTTAAATCCCCCTGTCTCCCAGTGTTCAGTGTCGGTTCGTCTTGTGATTTGGCTTGTCCTCGGTGAGTGTTCTGTTCTGCCTGTGTATATATAGCCTTGGAATAAAGGAATTATTTTTATTTTAATCTGCATTTGGGTCCTACCTGCTTCACACATCGTAACAGAAACCTTTGAGATACATTTAGACATTTAAGATGCAGTGCCAAGGAAGAGGATTATATTCACAAGTAACATTTTATTTGAGATCTGTCGAAAAGACAAAATTATGTGAAGAAGTTACAATTTTGGAAAAGTTAAAATTCAGAGAAAAAAGTAATGACTGTGAAAAAAAGTCAAAATTCTGAGAAAAATTTCCAAAAAAATTGAAGAAGTCAAAAAAATGTATCTGAAAAGTCCAATTTCTGAAAAAAAGTAAAACCTTTAAAAAGTAAAAGTCACAATTTTAAAAAGTAATAATTCTGGTAAAACATTTAAAATGATGTGAAAAAAAGAAATTGCCGCCAGGTGAGGCACGTAAACCCGGATCAAAGCCCCGACATCTGGCCCTGAATCCGGGCATTTTGACATCGCTCTCTTTTCCCCATAGGTCTAATGGCACGCGTTTGGTTTCATGTCCACTCCTGCAGCTCCCTCACGGCTGCATCACATTTTAAAAAATCGGACTTTAAATCCGATCCGGCATCGTCCCGGGAGAGCGCGAGTCAAAGAACACGCAAGGACCACGACTGTAGTTTGGGTTGCTTCAATGTTGTAACCAAACATGAACAGTGCAATGGGATCAACAGTGAGCGGCGTCGTCGCTCGAACCTCCAGGGAAGCGGCTTCCGCAATAACGTTTCCAGGGAAGGTTTTCTCACCTGCATTACGTTTGTTTACCTCAATCGGGAAAGTATGGGAAGCAATCGCTTGAATTAACCTTCACTTAGAAGCAATTTCTCTTTAAATTGCCGACACTGTGATGCCGTCTCTTTCTGTCCCGGGGGTTTGAACCGGTGGGAATGACGATGTCGTGCACACGTGGTGTATATGCCGTCTCCTTCTGTCCCGGGGGTTTGAGCCGGTGGGAATGATGATGTCGTGCACATGTGGTGTATAATTATAGTTGTAATAGCCATGAGTCATCAGGATACAACTAGACAATAGAGGTGCATGAGTCAGCATTTCCTCACTTCCTGTCCCCGTGTCTGGAGGTCAATGGGTTTCTGAGTGTGTTTTTGGCTGTTATCCTGAAATAAGCTCAGTGACGTCGTGACTTGTCTCCTTGTAGTCTTTCGGATCAGTCTCTGCTCGCTTTGAGTCTATCTACCTCCTGGTGGTCATCGTGTGGGTTTATTTCATCCATTCGCTATTCTTCTAGTTTTTTTAAATGTAGCATCTCTAGTCTTTTTGTCATCCTGGAATAAGGTCAATGGTAAACCCCAGCTGAGGAGATTCTAACGTTTACTTCTACGTCAGTAAATACCCCGACTGGTGGAATTGAAAAAAACATATTTTATTTTCCGTGTAGCTCTCCGTCTCCGTCCCAAACCAGTCTCTGTTTCCCACGCTGCTGCTGCAAAGGATTCTGGGATACCTGCCGCTCAGCAGGGGGTCTCTGTGAGGAAGCTAATGTACATTCCTGTTGGCTGAGATCAAACCACAACACACACACACACACACACACACCTCCAGGGTCTCAAGGACCTTCATGGGGGTAAAACACATGATTTACTGTTGAGTTACCGTAGAGTTTAGACTGGAGGAGATGAAGCCGGGCCGCAAGAGGCTAACGCTAAGCTACAGGGTTACCAATGAATTAATTGAAATAAAAAAATTAAAATATAGTAAATATTAAGTAAATATATTGAATCATTTTGTTGTTTATTAAAAAAGTAAAGAGAAAAACACTAAATACATATATGGTATGAAACTAAGAAAGTTAATGATAGATATTACGTTTTTTTTTTTTTAAAGGACTCAAGTAAAGATAATAATAAAAAATTGGAATAAGAAATAAAATGATATACATGAGAGAAACACCTACGTCACGGCCGGGCGAAAAGTACGTCCCCAAACGAAACCAACGCTGTCATTTGGCGGTCCAACACATTCTGAAGTTGTTGCCAATTCGATCAGAAATGTAAGAAAAGCGTGGGTTCGTGGATCTTCAAAGAGCGACGGCGCCACACGGGAACACTACCACGTGAAATCATGGAAATCCACGATCGGGCTCGATATATGTTTAATTAAAATAAGTGAGGCCGTCATTTCGCCCGCTGTTCCTCTCAAGAGCGAAGTGGAAAGTAATGGCGCGTTTCCACTGCAGGCCTCGCTCGGTTTGGTTAGGCCTTATTAGGCCCGGCTCACTTTAATGCTGCGTTTCCATTACAGTTTAGGAACTGGGGTAGTTACTATAGTAACGCAGTGTAGGCGGAGCCGTGACGTCATCTTCAATGAGAGCCCCAGAAAAACAACACAGCCGTTAGCTGTTAGCACTCAGAGCTCACAGCTCTTCATATCTGTTCAGAAACTAGACAGAAGTGAAACCAGTCCAAACCACAGACTGTCTGTGTCATGGAGAATACAGTCGCTGGTTTATTTATGTCTGTAGGCCGTTGTTGTGAGTGTGGACGGTGGGAGCATATACTGCGTTAGCTTAGCCGATCTCCATTCAGAAAACACGCATTCTAAAAGGTGTTTCTCTGCCGTCTGTCTGCAGACTCAAAGCCTTAACTCATGGTTTTTACTAACCGGTATCAGTGTGTTGTTACTTCGGCATCATTTAGAAACGTGTATTACAATTAAATCACGGTCAAATGTGTTCATCTTGTTGTAGTTGTAGCCCCCCTCGGCACGCTTAAAGCGAGCTCCCCGCTGCAGTGGAAACGCGCCATAATAGTGTTATCGTGTCAGAACGCTGCGGTGTCGTTGACTGCAACAGATCCAGAGTTACGTGTTTCTGAACTTCCTCGAAGAAGAAAGGACGAAGGAGAGCTCTGCGGCTTCGGGCTCGATCGCTGTTCAAATGACAGCGTTGTTTTCCCCAAAAGTGGGCGGGGCCTTAATTTTCGCCCGGAAGTGACGTAGATGCTACTCTCATCTCTGGACATGGAACCAATTATAATAAACATAAAATAAACTCAATAACTACATTTGTTGAACTTCCTTTTGATCCGTTATGTTCGTGATCCCTATTTCTCTCATTCCGGTCCTCTGTGGTTGCTTTCATCTCGGCTTTTGTTTTTGTTCCAGTTTTTTTGCCCTTTTCAACTATTTGTAGATCAGTGCCGTGACTCCGGGTGTCGCCCGTTCAGAAATCCATCTCTAAAGGCGAAGGAAGCCCTTTTTTTTTTCCTGCAGATCGTCTCTCATGAGTGAAGTGGGAAATAATAGTGTTATCGTGCCAGAAAGCTGCGGTGTCGTTGATTCCACCTCAGACATTAAAACAGATCCAGAGTTACGTGTTTCTGAACTTCCTCTAAGAAGAAAGGACGAAGAGGAGCTCTGCGGCTTCAGGCTCGATCACTGTTCAAATTACAGCGTTGTTTCCCCAAAAGTGGGCGGGGTCGTAATTTTCGCCCGGAAGTCACGTAGATGCTACTCTCGTCTCTGGACATGGAATTATATTAAACATTTTTTTAACTTCCTTTTGATCCGTTTTGGGAGGTTTTCCTTCTGTTCGTAATCCCTATTTCTCTCTTTTGTTTTTGTTCCATTTTTTTTGCCATTTTCAACTATTTGTAGATCAGAGCCGTGACTTCGGGTGTCGCCCGTTCAGAAATCCATCTCTAAAGGCGGAGGAAGCCCTTTTTCAGATTCCATGTTGAAAGTGTTTTCCTGCAGGTCGTCTCTTGATAGAAAGCATGTTCAGCTTCAGCGCAGCGTCTCCGCTCGGTCGAGATTAGAAGTGGAAACGGATCCGGTCCACGTTCCAGCCGTGGCTTCTGCCCAACACTTTAAAATATTCCAGACTTTCCGAAAGCTGGATATCACGGAGTATCTGAGGCTGTAGAACGCCTCTTTGTTTCCTCTGTTTATCACCGAGGGTCTGCAACGTCTCAACACTCGATGCTTTTAATCACTTTATTTACAGCCACGAGCAAATACAGATCCGCTCCAAACTTTAATGGCTTCCTCTTTGACCTGTGATATGAACTCACGCCAAGTTTCGTGAGAATCGGAGCCGGAGTTTTTCCGTAATCGTGCAACAAACTGAAGCAAAAACGATTTTTAATTAAACTTCTAGTCCAAAGTGTCTCTGAGTCCAAAGTGTCTCTGAGTCCAAAGTGTCTCCGAGTCCAAAGTGTCTCCGAGTCCAAAGTGTCTCCGAGTCCAAAGTGTCTCCGGGTCCAAAGTGTCTCTGGGTCCAAAGTGTCTCTGGGTCCAAAGTGTCTCTGGGTCCAAAGTGTCTCCGGGTCCAAAGTGTCTCTGAGTCCAAAGTGTCTCTGAGTCCAAAGTGTCTCTGAGTCCAAAGTGTCTCTGAGTCCAAAGTGTCTCTGAGTCCAAAGTGTCTCCGAGTCCAAAGTGTCTCCGGGTCCAAAGTGTCTCTGGGTCCAAAGTGTCTCTGGGTCCAAAGTGTCTCCGGGTCCAAAGTGTCTCTGAGTCCAAAGTCTCTGAGTCCAAAGTGTCTCTGAGTCCAAAGTGTCTCTGAGAAGTCCTTCATTTTCGTCTTAAAGTGGTTCCTCTTTAATCCTTAGGCGCTTTCACACCGCAGTACTTTTCCCACTCTTTAGTTCTCATGAACTAAGTTCTGATCGCGTTCACACCGGAGTTGGGGAAGGCTTCAGTAGCAGCTGCTGGGAGTCCCAGCAGCTACTACTGAAGCCTTCTGAGTAAATCGCCAGAACGCCGACACCTCCTCATCTCCACCGCTCCCATGCTTTCTTTTGTGTTGCCATAAGTTAGTCTCTCTGCGTTTCTGCGCTGGGCTAATGCTAATAATGCTAATACTAATAATGCTAATAATGCTAATGCTAATGCTAATAATGCTAATAATGCTAATAATGCTAATGCTAATGCTAATAATGCTAATAATGCTAATGCTAGGATAATAAAATGCCGGCTTCGCAAAACTTTTGGGAGTTTGACGGGGCGTGGTTTGCAATCCGCCCAGCCAATCAGACACAGGAACCTTTTCCTCCCACGAAGTCCCTGCTCTCTTGCAGGACGGAAAAGGGGGTGAAAAGGTTCTCATGGACTAATTTGAGTTCCGGCTCTTTTTGGTGAGAACGAGACATTTCGGAACTAAAGTGGGAAAAGTACTGCGGTGTGAACGCGCCTCTTGTGTCTGTGTTTCGTAGGTTACATTCATTTTGAGTCATTTCATGCCAAAAAACAAAAGGGAAACGGATGATACGTCGACTGAAGTGTCTCCGTCTGCATTGAAACGCTGTGAAGCCATTCTGAGGCACAGGAGCAAGAGACACGCGGTATTGTTTTCGCCTCGTTTTGTTCTGGTTTTTAGGGTTTTGTCATTTTGTGTGAACTATACCAGAGAAGAGAGAGTGCAAAGTCTAAGACAAACAAAAAGCCCCAAACTTCCACAAAACTGCAGCTTTTAGAGCTAAATATCCTTCAAAGACTGAGTTTAAGTTTAAAAAGTCTAACTCGTCCAATCAGCACGCAGCAATACATTCAAACGGTCCAATCAGAGCACAGCAGCTGCAGCTCATCAACACTGATGATGCATTCACGGAATAATGGAATAATTGGGGACATTTTTCTGTATTTTCTGACTTGGAAACCAAAACATGAATCTCCAGCTCTGACCCGGATCCAACAAGACTCTGATCCGTTTTAAGAAATAAAACATGTTTTCTACACATTTCTCAAACAAGATCTTTATCTGATCAAATACTTTTAGAAAGGTATTTGAAAAAAATACCTGACTAGACTCCTGGTGCTAGCCTCCTGGTACTAGACTCCTGGTGCTAGACTCCTGGTGCTAGACTCCTGGCTCTAGACTCCTAGCTCTAGACTCCTGGTGCTAGACTCCTGGTGCTAGACTCCTGGTGCTAGACTCCTGGCTCTAGACTCCTAGCTCTAGACCCTGGTGCTAGACTCCTGGTGCTAGACTCCTGGTTCTAGACTCCTGGTGCTAGACTCCTGGCTCTAGACTCCTGGTGCTAGACTCCTACTACTAGACTCCTGGTGCTAGACTCCTGGTACTAGACTCCTACTAGACTCCTAGTTATAGACTCCTGGCTCTAGCCTCCTGGCTCTAGACTCCTGGGGCTAGACTCCTGGTGCTAGACTCCTACTACTAGACTCCTGGTGCTAGACTCCTGGTGCTAGACTCCTGGAGCTAGACTCCTGGTGCTAGACTCCTGGTGCTAGACTCCTGGTACTAGACTCCTGGTTCTAGACTCCTGGTGCTAGACTCCTGGTACTAGACTCCTGGTACTAGACTCCTGGTGCTAGACTCCTGGTGCTAGACTCCTGGTGCTAGACTCCTAGTACTAGACTCCTGCTTCTAGACTCCTAGTACTAGACTCCTGGTGCTAGACTCCTGGTTCTAGACTCCTGGTGCTAGACTCCTGGTGCTAGACTCCTGGTACTAGACTCCTGGTGCTAGACTCCTGGTGCTAGACTCCTGGTGCTAGACTCCTAGTACTAGACTCCTGGTGCTAGACTCCTAGTACTAGACTCCTGGTTCTAGACTCCTGGTGCTAGACTCCTGGTACTAGACTCCTGGTGCTAGACTCCTAGTACTAGACTCCTGGTGCTAGACTCCTGGTACTAGACTCCTAGTGCTAGACTCCTGGTGCTAGACTCCTAGTACTAGACTCCTGGTGCTAGACTCCTGGTGCTAGACTCCTGGTTCTAGACTCCTGGTCCTAGACTCCTGGTGCTAGACTCCTGGTGCTAGACTCCTAGTACTAGACTCCTGGCTCTAGACTCCTGGTACTAGACTCCTGGCTCTAGACTCCTGGCGCTAGACTCCTGGTACTAGACTCCTGGCTCTAGACTCCTGGCTCTAGACTCCTGGTACTAGACTCCTGGCTCTAGACTCCTGGTGCTAGAATCCCGTCCACATTTAAGATTTATTTTTTCTGAGAGAATATTCAAGTGTTTTTGTTGTAAATATTTTTACTCACAAAAGTAGCACATACTAAACTTTAATCTCATCAAATTTGAAACACTTTGTCTTCAACACGTTACATTGTTCGGTTGATTGTGTAACTCTTCCTCTTTTCAGCCATCCTGATAAATTAAAACCACAAATTGTATAAAATGAAGACCTGGAAGTAAAGCAAACAGTTCTTGTTCTAACAGGTTCTCCCTGCAGCCTCACCTGAACGCCAGGTAATAATCTTTACCTGCAGATCCGGTGCTGCTTTCTCTGGTAAGTCTTCAGGTGAACACGGGACAGGTAAAGACAGTACACCGATTCAAAGTACCAAGAACAGATGGAGAACTACATGGAGATGAAAACTACCAATAAGAGCTATAATCTTTCTCAAACCCTCGATCTTGTAAAACTTTAAAAAAGAAAAAATTGTATTCATTTTTTCATCTAAAATGTGTTTATAATTTGTTTTAAATAAAATAAGCACTAAATAACGTGCGAGTTTGACCTGAAATCACCCGTTTACTCGTCTGATTATTTGTCAGATTATTCAGCGTCTAACCTCAACAACATGTTCTATCCCCTACAGGCTGTCAGTGTGTAATTACACTCATTCATGTGTGAGGCTTCCATTTACCTGCAGCCACAGGTGAGCTCTACCACATCACAGAGCCTCTGTACCTGGAGGCACGCACGCACGCACACACGCACACACACACACACACACACACACACACACACAGCTGCAGACAGCACTACATTTATAAGAGGAAATGCTGTGTGGTCTGAAGGCATCATACCTGTCCGCCCCCTCCGACCAATCACAGCGCAGCATTCCCCCAGAGTGATGTAATGCGTTTTTGTTTTGTGTGTGTGTCGCCGATCAGATGTGTGTTTGTTTCCCAACTCGCTCAGCTGGAACACATTTCCATGCAGTCAGGAACACATGCTGCAGATCTGAGGTCAGGTTCAAAGCCTGCCTGCAGGGTGGGAGTTATTAGCCTCCCATTAAAGAAAAAAACGACCTCATAGGATGTTTCTGCGAGAGGATTATTACGACGTGTTCACACTTGCTGTTGGGCGGCGACCTCTAGTGGGCGGAGTCATTATGATGGGAGTGGAACACAGGACTTTAACTACCATGTATTTACTTTGTGGGAAACTACGAGTCATTTTACTGGGAGTGGCATTCTGTATTTATGTACTTTACTTACGTTTTGTACAACACTAATGCCATTTACGTATCTTGTGTAAAATGTAAGTATCGTAATATACAAGGTTAGTAGTCTTTGTATATTACTTAGACCTTATGTACGTAACTGCCGAAATGATAAACACCAACAACGGGGGGAAACTGCCGAAATCAGATTAAAACTAACAGATGTAAAACTACCAAAAACAGATGAAAAACTACCAAGAATAGATTCAAAACTACCTAGAATAGATTCAAACTACCAAGAATAGATTCAAACTACCAAAAACGACCAAGAATAGATTCAAACTACCAAAAACTACCTAGAATAGATTCAAACTACCAAAAACTACCAAGAATAGATTCAAGCTACCAAAAACTACCAAGAATAGATTCAAAACTACCTAGAATAGATTCAAAACTACCAAGAATAGATTCAAAACTACCTAGAATAGATTCAAAACTACCAAGAATAGATTCAAACTACCAAAAACGACCAAGAATAGATTCAAACTACCAAAAACTACCTAGAATAGATTCAAACTACCAAAAACTACCAAGAATAGATTCAAGCTACCAAAAACTACCAAGAATAGATTCAAAACTACCTAGAATAGATTCAAAACTACCAAGAATAGATTCAAAACTACCTAGAATAGATGCAAAACTACCAAGAATAGATTCAAAACTACCAAGAATAGATTCAAAACTACCTAGAATAGATTCAAAACTACCTAGAATAGATGCAAAACTACCAAGAATAGATGCAAAACTACCAAGAATAGATTCAAAACTACCTAGAATAGATGCAAAACTACCAAGAATAGATGCAAAACTACCAAGAATAGATTCAAAACTACCTGGAATAGATTCAAAGCTACCTAGAATAGATGCAAAACTACCAAGAATAGATTCAAAACTATCAAGAATAGATTCAAAACTACCTAGAATAGATTCAAAGCTACCTAGAATAGATTCAAAACTACCTAGAATAGATTCAAAGCTACCAAGAATAGATTCAAAACTATCAAGAATAGATTCAAAACTACCTAGAATAGATTCAAAACTATCAAGAATAGATTCAAAACTACCTAGAATAGATTCAAAGCTACCTACAATAGATTCAAAACTACCTAGAATAGATTCAAAAACTACCTAGAATAGATTCAAAGCTACCAAGAATAGATTACAAACTACCAATAATAGATTCAAAATTATCAAGAATAGATTCAAAACTACCAAGAATAGATTCAAAACTATCAAGAATAGATTCAAAACTACCTAGAATAGATTCAAAGCTACCTAGAATAGATTCAAAACTACCTACAATAGATTCAAAACTACCAAGAATAGATTCAAAACTACCTACAATAGATTCAAAACTACCAAGAAGAGATTCAAAACTACCAAGAATAGATTCAAAACTACCTAGAATATATTCAAAACTACCAAGAAGAGATTCAAAACTACCTAGAATATATTCAAAACGACCAAGAATAGATTCAAAACTACCTAGAATAGATTCTAAACTACCAAGAATAGATTCAAAACTTCCAAGAATATATTCAAAAAACTACCAAGAATAGATTCAAAGCTACCTAGAATAGATTCAAAACTACCTAGAATAGATTCAAAACGACCAAGAATAGATTCAAAACTACCTAGAATAGATTCTAAACTACCTAGAATAGATTCAAAACTACCAAGAATAGATTCAAAGCTACCTAGAATAGATTCTAAACTACCAAGAATAGATTCTAAACTACCAAGAATAGATTCAAAACTACCTAGAATAGATTCTAAACTACCAGGAATAGATTCAAAACTACCTAGAATAGATTCAAAACTACCTAGAATAGATTCTAAACTACCAAGAATAGATTCTAAACTACCAAGAATAGATTCAAAACTACCTAGAATAGATTCTAAACTACCAAGAATAGATTCTAAACTACCAGGAATAGATTCAAAACTACCAAGAATAGATTCTAAACTACCTAGAATAGATTCAAAACTACCAAGAATAGATTCTAAACTACCTAGAATAGATTCGAAACTACCAAGAATAGATTCGAAACTACCTAGAATAGATTCAAACTACCAAGAATAGATTCAAAACTACCTAGAATAGATTCAAGACTACCAAGAATAGATTCAAAACTACCAAGAATAGATTCAAAACTACCTAGAATAGATTCAAAACTACCAAGAATAGATTCAAAACTACCAAGAATAGATTCAAAACTACCAAGAATAGATTCAAAACTACCAAGAATAGATTCAAAACTACCAAGAATAGATTCAAAACTACCTAGAATAGATTCAAAACTACCAAGAATAGATTCAAAACTACCAAGAATAGATTCTAAACTACCTAGAATAGATTCAAAACTACCAAGAATAGATTCAAAACTACCTAGAATAGATTCAAAACTACCAAGAATAGATTCTAAACTACCAGGAATAGATTCAAAACTACCAAGAATAGATTCTAAACTACCAAGAATAGATTCTAAACTACCAAGAATAGATTCAAAACTACCAAGAATAGATTCTAAACTACCTAGAATAGATTCAAAACTACCAAGAATAGATTCTAAACTACCAAGAATAGATTCAAAACTACCTAGAATAGATTCAAAGCTACCTAGAATAGATGCAAAACTACCAAGAATAGATTCAAAACTACCAAGAATAGATTCAAAACTACCTAGAATAGATTCAAAGCTACCTAGAATAGATTCAAAACTACCTAGAATAGATTCAAAACTACCAAGAATAGATTCAAAACTACCAAGAATAGATTCAAAACTAACAAGAATAGATTCAAAACTACCAAGAATAGATTCAAAACTACCTAGAATAGATTCAAAGCTACCAAGAATAGATTCAAAACTACCTAGAATAGATTCAAACTAAATGGAATAGATTCAAAACTACCAAGAATAGATTCAAAACTACCTAGAATAGATTCAAAGCTACGAAGAATAGATTCAAAACTACCAAGAATAGATTCAAAACTACCAAGAATAGATTCAAAACTATCAATAATAGATTCAAAACTACCTAGAATAGATTCAAAACTACCAATAATAGATTCAAAACTACCAAGAATAGATTCAAAACTACCTAGAATAGATTCAAAACTACCAAGAATAGATTCAAAACTACCTAGAATAGATTCAAAACTACCTAGAATAGATTCAAAACTACCAGGAATAGATTCTAAACTACCAAGAATAGATTCAAAACTACCAAGAAGAGATTCAAAACTACCAAGAATAGATTCTAAACTACCAAGAATAGATTCAAAACTTCCAAGAATAGATTCAAAACTACCAAGAATAGATTCAAAACTACCAGGAATAGATTCTAAACTACCAAGAATAGATTCAAAACTACCAAGAAGAGATTCAAAACTACCAAGAATAGATTCTAAACTACCAAGAATAGATTCAAAACTTCCAAGAATAGATTCAAAACTACCTAGAATAGATTCAAACTACCAAGAATAGATTCAAAACTTCCAAGAATAGATTCAAAACTACCAAGAATAGATTCAAAACTACCAAGAATAGATTAAAAACTACCAAGAATAGATTCAAAACTACCAGGAATAGATTCTAAACTACCAAGAATAGATTCAAAACTACCTAGAATAGATTCAAAACTACCAAGAATAGATTCTAAACTACCAGGAATAGATTCAAAACTACCAAGAATAGATTCTAAACTACCAAGAATAGATTCTAAACTACCAAGAATAGATTCAAAACTACCAAGAATAGATTCTAAACTACCTAGAATAGATTCAAAACTACCAAGAATAGATTCTAAACTACCAAGAATAGATTCAAAACTACCTAGAATAGATTCAAAACTACCAAGAATAGATTCAAAACTACCTAGAATAGATTCAAAGCTACCTAGAATAGATGCAAAACTACCAAGAATAGATTCAAAACTACCAAGAATAGATTCAAAACTACCTAGAATAGATTCAAAGCTACCTAGAATAGATTCAAAACTACCTAGAATAGATTCAAAACTACCAAGAATAGATTCAAAACTACCAAGAATAGATTCAAAACTAACAAGAATAGATTCAAAACTACCAAGAATAGATTCAAAACTACCTAGAATAGATTCAAAGCTACCAAGAATAGATTCAAAACTACCTAGAATAGATTCAAACTAAATGGAATAGATTCAAAACTACCAAGAATAGATTCAAAACTACCTAGAATAGATTCAAAGCTACGAAGAATAGATTCAAAACTACCAAGAATAGATTCAAAACTACCAAGAATAGATTCAAAACTACCAATAATAGATTCAAAACTACCTAGAATAGATTCAAAACTACCAATAATAGATTCAAAACTACCAAGAATAGATTCAAAACTACCTAGAATAGATTCAAAACTACCAAGAATAGATTCAAAACTACCTAGAATAGATTCAAAACTACCTAGAATAGATTCAAAACTACCAAGAATAGATTCAAAACTACCAAGAATAGATTCAAAACTACCAAGAATAGATTCAAAACTACCAAGAATAGATTCAAAACTTCCAAGAATAGATTCAAAACTACCTAGAATAGATTCAAACTACCAAGAATAGATTCAAAACTTCCAAGAATAGATTCAAAACTACCAAGAATAGATTCAAAACTACCAAGAATAGATTCAAAACTACCAAGAATAGATTCAAAACTACCAAGAATAGATTCAAAACTACCATTATCATTATCTGGATTTTTTTTGCCTTTTGCATTTATTACTTTTTGTATAAATATATATTTTGTTTAAATGTTTTTATTAATTAAGATTATTATCATTTTGTAGAAAAAAGTTATTGGGATTTATTTGTATTTTTTTACTGCTATTTATTTATTTAATTTGTTTCTGTTTTTATTTAATTATATTTTGTTGATGGGATGTTAATGACATGTAAGTGAGGTGTTGATGAGATGTTGCTGAGATGTTGGTGAGATGTTGGTGAGGTGTTGGTGAGTGAGTGTGAGTGTGTGTGTGTGTGTGTGTGTGTGTGTGTGTGTGTGTGTGTGCCTGCCTTCGTGCGTGCGTGCCTGCCTTCGTTCGTGTGTGTGCGTGTGTGCATGCGTGCGTGTGTGTGTGTGTGTGTGATGGATCTGCTGACAGGAGGTGAGGATGGATGCTTTCACTCCTGCAACCGCCAAATATAAACTGTAGATATCAAACTAAAACAAGGGCGGGGAAACACCTGGGGAGGAACACTGACAGAAACATACAATAATGATTTTGGATCAGGGATGTCCAAACTACTTTTTGAATCGGCCCTCAGCAAATTAAAAAAGTTTAATGAAATATGGCTCACAAATGGAACTTCTGCTTGACTTGTATTGTACTTCTTAACCTCTTCAGCCCCACGGACCCGGTTCCGGGGCCGAAATCGCGTCATTTGCAGGAAACAACGTCTAAGGAACCTTAATATTTAATAAACTATGAATATTTTATATCCATATAACGGGAAAACTCATTTAACTGATCTTTTTCATTTTTATTCTTCAAAAAACACACAATGCTAACAGTGAGCCTCTGAATTAGCCCCGAGCGAAAAATGCTAACCTATTACTGCACCGAAAATCACTCCTAGCTCCCTTATTACTTATCCTAGCTGCACATCCAACACATCCTTTATGATCGCAAGGAGACAGAATCTAACGGTGCCCACCTCAACACTGAAAGATACAAACTCGACGTTATAAACAAAAACGTACATCAAAACAAGTGGCGCTAGGTAGCCTAAAACGCTAACATGGCTTACCTTGGTTTTGTCTGGTCAAAACTGGTCTTCAATGGCATAACAATGATACCAACGATGCTGTAGTTAATCCATAGGTTAATCCAATGTGGCTGCGTCCCCTTTGAAATGTTCTGATAATCTATAAGCAATAAAACTGCAATTCCGTTTTCAAATATCAGAGCAGGGATATTCCTACGCTCTGCAGAAAGATTGCATGCGCAAAGACGCAACTTTTTTTTTAACATGTGTGTGTGTGGGGAGATTTCCCTTTGATTCTATTGGCTCTAACGGTCGGGAAGAGATGTCACATGTCAACATCGAACAAGGGGGGCCAGAGATAAGGAAAATCCACCCAAATGGCCCCAGAAGTGTTTTCTTTTGCTAAATCTCTCTAAAAAGGTCAAATATCACTTGTTTTGCATCAATCTTGATACAGGGTACTTAGTATATGTTGTACTTTGGATTCCTAAAGCTTTTAGTCTACTAACCCATCATCCAAGGTTTCACTATAAGTACAACATATGTTTTGGACGGACACTATAATTTACAGTTTTTTACTGTGTTCAATCTGAATTTTATTTAAAATAAAAAACATCTATATTGATTCTGACTGTTCTGCATCCAACTCACAGGTTCATCGTTACTTTGAGATAAAAGATTATTAATGTAACCCTTTTAGAAGATATGGTCCTTTGTTCTGGGAAAGTCATTTTGGAGCCTGAGAACAAGGAGGGAGAGGTTGAACAAAGAGAAAGAGGAGAGGACAGAGAGAGTAAAGAGAGGAAGAGAGGCTGCAGGTTACGGAAAGGAGAGACGTGGAAAGTGAATGTTGACAATGTGTTGTGATCATTTTAGCCTCTTCTGCAGATCGTAACAATCAGCTGATTCTCATGTTTACACTTTCAAAAATAATTATGCTGACATCGTCCTAAGCCACTGACTTGGTTTGAAATCAATATATTATCCAATGTGTGACCCCCCCCCCCCCCCCACAGGACTTAGAAAGCACCGAACTAGATCATGAAAATCCCAAAAATCTCCCGAACCCCCCTAACATGTTTGAACCTCGGTATTTAGGAAATCCTGGATACGGCCCTGGTCACACGCCCAGGCAGGGTCCCACGCCCAGGTAGCGTCCCACGCCCAGGTAGGGTCCCACGCCCAGGTAGCGTCCCACGCCCAGGTAGGGTCCCGCGCCCAGGTAGCGTCCCACGCCCAGGTAGCGTCCCACGCCCAGGTAGGGTCCCGCGCCCAGGTAGGGTCCCGCGCCCAGGTAGGGTCCCACGCCCAGGTAGCGTCCCACGCCCAGGTAGGGTCCCGCGCCCAGGTAGCGTCCCACGCCCAGGTAGGCCTCAAAGTGAGGGTCTCAGCGGATCAGAGAGGTTCTGCAGAACACGGCCCCCCTGCACGACAGCCTGTTGCTGCTCGGGTCCAGCCTGTTGCTGCTCGGGTCCAGCTGGTCCCACACTCGTGCGTTACGGGAGAAACAAACAGGTGTTCGGAGCGAAGTCCTGCCGCTCTTTGAAGCTCTGAATCGCTCACATCTCCCTCGCCTCGTCGTTGTTTCCCTTCTCGTCGCATTAATCCTCTCTTCATCTCCCGTGCGTGCAACAACATCGCCTCGCACAAACCAAGCCGTGGAAGGGTTTGATTTCCTCCGACGCTGCCAAACTCCACAGACGTGTTTTTCCTCGGGGCGTTTCCTCTGTTGATCTAAAACATCGGAGAGGGAGGGAACCATAACAGATAAGAGCGGGCGAGGTGAGGATCGCTTCAAAGGCTTCGGAGTCGGGCTAAAGACGCTCGTAGCACGATGTTTATCACTGAGTCGCTGCGGAGGACAGGAGGAGGAGAAGTTCAGCTGGGAGGCAGCAGGCCGGTAGAGAGGAGCTGCAGGACGGCTTTCTGTTTATGTCTGTAAGTTGTTGCTGTTGTCGGGACCCCTTGAAACGAGACGGTGCATCCCAATCAATAACATGTCTATATACAGTGAGTTAATAATGATCTGATCAGCTGACCAGAAACAAAACAATCAATAACAATGTTGTTCTGGAACGGCTGGACCTGGGGGGAAACTACGGAGCAGGTTCTCTTTTTAGCAGGCTTTCATAACAGATGTCATACGACTAAAGACGCAGAGGGACCACCGTCTCCATCTTGTCTCTGTGTCTCCGTGTCTCCGTGTCTCTGTGTCCCCGTGTCTCCGTGTCTCTTGTCTCTGTGTCTCCATGTCTCTTGTCTCCGTGTCTCAGTGTCTCCGTGTCTCTTGTCTCCGTGTCTCTTGTCTCCGTGTCTCAGTGTCTCCGTGTCTCTTCGTGTCTCCGTGTCTCCGTGTCTCTTGTCTCCG
>JAMFTG010001229.1:0-63047 GCA_023974075.1 Chaenocephalus aceratus
CCACAGACCTCATTCATGCTTAACAATGTGACATGCATTCGAAGGAGCCTTTACTGTAACTACTGAAATGCTGACTCAGTTTTTAGCTTTAGGACTCATTCCTGCACCAAGACATCACGGGAAGTCTGCTGGTGGTGAACTGTACAGCGGTCATCTTTAAAAGCCCATGCGCAGATGAGAGTGTGGTTGTGTGTTCCTGCAGCGCTAATCTACCGTAATGCCTCGTCTCCTCACATCCTCTAAATGCTCTCCTGGTATGGGAGGAATGCATCACTTTGTCTCTATCTCTTTCTTTCTTCCTCCAGAGGTGATGATTACTTCTTAACACCACGCTAAACCATCCCACCCAGTGGCTACTGTCCCGTCTTTAAGCCCTACAAAGACTTTGACATTTAAGAACACCGTTGACTCCTTAAGCCCTTCAAAGGCCGGTGGCTGTAGTCGTTACAATCTAGAAAGAATTTCATTAGTGTTCCCTAACACCCCGACAATGGGCTTACACAAGCACACTTCAGGGGGATCAAGTGGTCAAGTTGGCATTTACAGTACAGCGTTAGCCCAAACACAATGGGCATGTTCACCCGAGCTGTCCAAGATAAGTTGCGCGGATCATTTCCACGAAGCAGCGCCAGCCGTGATTCATCGGTTGCCGAGCCAGTTCGTGTGGAAACCCAGGGAGCCGCTTGGCAGTGTGTATTGTTTTCTCCTGTTTTATTGAGCCTGCTTGCAGAGTCACCAGCATCTCCTCGTGTTGATGTCTCCAGGAGGCTGCAGTGTTTCTGTTTCTTTGTTTAACGACCAGGTCTGCAATCCATTTCCCAAGGAACCGTTGGTAGACCATGTTCGCGGCTGTGTTTGTTTGTTCTAACAGAACAACAAAGATTTATTGATAGATTTAGTGGAGAGTTTTGGAACTGGCCCAGGAACAAGAGCTGGATTTTCTTTAAGGATTCATTTATAGTTTAATGAACGTCTGCACCTTTTCACTATAAACACAACCTGGCATGCGTTGTGCTCTTAAACTATACCTGTTTTGATGTCGATCTGTCATCTTTGAAAACCTTTTTTTTGGGTGAAGAGTTGGGGAACTGGCCAAGGAACAAGATTCGGATTCTTTTTAAGGACTCATTTGTTCAATCTTTTTTGTGAACTTCTGCACTTTTTTGTAAAAACACAAATTGGCATGCTTGATAGTCTTACACTATACCTGTTTTGATGTCATTTAAAATCAATCAATCAATCAATGTTTATTTATATAGCCCAATATCACAAATGTTACATTTGTCTCAGGGGTCTTCACAGTGTGTACAGAATATCAGTATGACAATACGACACCCTCTGTCCTTAGACCCTCTGTCCTTAGACCCTCACATCGTACAAGGAAACACTTCCAGAGAAAACCCACAGTTTAAAGGGAAACATGGTAGAAACCTCAGGGAGAGCAACAGAGGAGGGATCCCTCTCCCAGGACGGACAGACGTGCAATAGATGCCGTGTGTAAATTGAAAAGATAATACATTTGCAACATAGGTAGTCCAAATGTTTGGAAATGCATGTGTGTATAATAGGAAGATGAATCCACGAGGATATCCATCCAGGACCGATGATCCAGGACCACAGCCACGACTCAAGATCCAGCGCTCGCGATCCAGGACACAGGACCGCAGGATCATCCATGACTCCGGATCCCGGCGTATATAGACACCAAAAAGAAAGAAATTTGGGGAAGCTGGGTTAATCGGAACATGAGAGTACACGGGTATAGACAGAGAGAAGGGAGAAGTAAGATGTCCCCCGACAAACTAAGCCTATATCAGCAAAACTAGGGGCTGAATCTAATCAGCCCTAACTATAAGCTTTATCAAAAAGGAAGGTCTTAAGCGCACTCTTAAAAACGGATAGGGTGTCTGCCGCCCGACCACAAACTGGAAGCTGATTCCACAAATGTGGAGCTTGATAAGAAAAGGCTCTGGCTCCCATTGTACTTTTAGAGACTCTAGGAACAACCAACAACCCTGCATTCTTGGAACACAATGCCCTAGTAGGATAGTAGGGTATAATGAGTTCTTTAAGGTAAGATGGCGCCTGCCCATTAAGGGCTTTGTAGGCGAGAAGAAGAATTTTAAATTCTATTCTGTGTTCTATAGGGAGCCAGTGTAAGGCAGCCAGAACAGGAGTAATGTGGTCCCTTTTCCTAACTCTGGTTAGTACACGAGCTGCAGCATTTTGAATCAGCTGAAGCGACTTGACTGACTTCTTGGTACTCCCTGATAATAAAGAGTTACAATAATCCAGCCTAGAAGTAACAAATGCATGGACTAGTTTCTCTGCATCGTTTTGAGGCAAGATATGCCTGATTGTTGCAATGTTACGTAGATGGAAGTAGGCGGTCCTTGAAATTGATTTCATGTGGGCGTTAAAGGATAAATCCTGATTAAATATAACACCAAGATTCCTTACAGTCTCACTGGAGGCCAAATTAATGCCATCCATAGTTAGTATATCTTTAGATAATTTGTTTCGTAGATTCTTCGGGCCAAGTACAATAACTTCAGTTTTGGTCGTGTTTAACATCAAAAAGTTTAAGGTCATCCACGTTTTTAAGTCCTTAAGGCAGTCTTGAATTTTATTTAGATGATTAATTTCATCAGGCTTGATTGATAAATATAGTTGAGTATCATCCGCATAACAATGAAAGTTTACAGAATGATTCCTTATAATATTGCCTAACGGAAGCATATATAATGTGAACAAAATAGGTCCGAGCACTGAGCCCTGTGGCACTCCGTGGCTTTAAAACCGTTTTTGTTGGTAAAAATAGTTAATTTTGAAGCGTGTTAAGCCTTGAATGCTTGACGTTTGTACTCTCTGTGAGCTATCTGTTCAGTTTTTATTTCATCTTTAGCTTGGATTATGGAGTATTGAAGATAACTATGAAGTCTCTTCCCAACGCTTTTGGACATCTCAGACCAGCTGTCACTGTTGGATATACTAAAGTGGATATGCTTATAAATAAAAGAAAGACTTGCTTTCTGACCTCTGTTTCTACCACAGCGGCTAATGGATCCAGAATGTGGGTGTGTGTGTGTGTGTGTTTTCTTGCTCCATTTGACATGTCCTTTACATTTAACGGGAGCTTTCACTCAACAGTGAAGCTTTTAGTTCTTTCTTGCTTTTCTTTTTCTTCTTCCTCTTTGTGTTGATCTTACCTTTTTTCTTTTTCTTTTACCATTTTCTTCACTTCAATTTTCTTTTCTTTGGCGTTGCAGTATGACAAGGTTGAGAAAAAAGTAATGACAGGAGATCAGAGTTATTTTCAATACTGCATATTCCAAGCTGCAAGTCACCCCATCGACAAACTAGATTAAAACTTATATTTTATTAATTGAAGGACTTTAAATTTAGAGCTTTGGATCAAAATGAAATCAAAAACTCAACTGAACTAAAAACCAGATATCATAAAGACTAAAAACGTACAGTACCATTCAAGACTTCAAATGCCTAAAAGTCACTATTTAACAACAATTTAAAATGACTGTTGAGGATTAGATAATGCTGGTTTTTGTTTAAGAAATGCTCGCAGATAATAGTGAAGCTTGTTATGTGCTAGCATTTCTGAAAAACAAAAACCAAGACACCCGTTTGAATAAGAATTAGGTATACAATAAATCAGTTATGCTGAATTTGAGTTGTACCTATATGTTGCACATTTCTGTTCTCTTTAAACACGTCACAGCTTTCCACTTTTAACTCTGATATACTGCACATATTTTGTATTCACTATTACACACAAAAGCCAATTTATTTCACCTACTTTGCAATAACCCTGATCTGATTCTAAGGGGATATTATTAGCATTGTTACAGACACAATGGTTAATTGCTTGTCACAAATATCAACATATTAATATTGAATAGATATTGCTGCAGAGTGATTGCAGCCGGAGGGAAGCGTGACTTTCATGGAGTTTAATAACTTGAACTTTCTGACTCAGCACCTCAGAGCCTTTTCCATTGGCTCGCCACCTGCCATCTGCTTCTCATTCACCTTTGCAGGAAATCCTCTTCAACCAATCAAATCAGAGCTTAATCTGCCAGACTCCTATCACCACAGCCTAAAGGTTAGGGAAGCAGGAGGCTGACGGTTTAAATCCCTGAGCAGCTGGGAGATCTGGCTCTGAGGAGCGGGGATAAAAGATTCTCGCTCTTTTCTAAAGAAAAATTCACTTTTGGAACCCGAGTCTTATTTTTATAGTTCAGAGTTACTTTACTGCTCTTTCTGAAGTTTGGCACACTGCTAACAACTGAGATAAAAGAGGAATTTAGTGTTGCTTTCCACAGGCAGAACTACTTCATAGAAACATAATAATATAACAACGTTTACATCGTCCAATCATACAATAGTATTTGTGCTACAAGCATCCTTAGATATAATTAGGTTTCTCAATGTTTAAAATATGAGATATTCTGCTCATTTTCAGGTTCATATCAGTATGTAGTGTCTCTACTTTAAAGAGTTCTCTCCTGCTGATGTTCAGGTGTATATCAGTATGTAGTGTCTCTACTTTAAAGAGTCCTCTCCTGTTGATGTTCAGGTGTATATCAGTATGTAGTGTCTCTACTTTAAAGAGTCCTCTCCTGCTGATGTTCAGGTGTATATCAGTATGTAGTCTCTACTTTAAAGAGTCCTCTCCTGCTGATGTTCAGGTGTATATCAGTATGTAGTGTCTCTACTTTAAAGAGTCCTCTCCAGCTGATGTTCAGGTGTATATCAGTATGTAGTGTCTCTACTTTAAAGAGTCCTCTCCTGCTGATGTTCAGGTGTATATCAGTATGTAGTGTCTCTACTTTAAAGAGTCCTCTCCTGCTGATGTTCAGGTGTATATCAGTATGTAGTGTCTCTACTTTAAAGAGTCCTCTCCTGCTGATGTTCAGGTGTATATCAGTATGTCGTGTCTCTACTTTAAAGAGTCCTCTCCTGCTGATGTTCAGGTGTATATCAGTATGTAGTGTCTCTACTTTAAAGAGTCCTCTCCTGCTGGTGTTCAGGTGTATATCAGTATGTAGTGTCTCTACTTTAAAGAGTCCTCTCCTGCTGATGTTCAGGTGTATATCAGTATGTAGTGTCTCTACTTTAAAGAGTTCTCTCCTGCTAATGTTCAGGTGTATATCAGTATGTAGTGTCTCTACTTTAAAGAGTTCTCTCCTGCTAATGTTCAGGTGTATATCAGTATGTAGTGTCTCTACTTTAAAGAGTCCTCTCCTGCTGATGTTCAGGTGTATATCAGTATGCAGTGTCTCTACTTTAAAGAGTCTTCTCCAGCTGATGTTCAGGTGTATATCAGTATGTAGTGTCTCTACTTTAAAGAGTTCTCTCCTGCTAATGTTCAGGTGTATATCAGTATGTAGTGTCTCTACTTTAAAGAGTTCTCTCCTGCTAATGTTCAGGTGTATATCAGTATGTAGTGACTCTACTTTAAAGAGTCCTCTCCTGCTGATGTGCAGGTGTATATCAGCATGTAGTGTCTCTACTTTAAAGAGTCCTCTCCTGCTGATGTTCAGGTGTATATCAGTATGTAGCGTCTCTACTTTAAAGAGTCCTCTCCTGCTGATGTTCAGGTGTATATCAGTATGTAGTGTCTCTACTTTAAAGAGTCCTCTCCTGCTAATGTTCAGGTGTATATCAGTATGTAGTGTCTCTACTTTAAAGAGTCCTCTCCTGCTGATGTTCAGGTGTATATCAGTATGTAGTGTCTCTACTTTAAAGAGTCCTCTCCTGCTGATGTTCAGGTGTGTATCAGTATCTAGTGTCTCCATGCTCTAATGTTCAAAAAGCTCTTCATTGTTCTCATACTACCTGTGCTGCAGCACCTCTTTTCACCCTCTGTCTGAAACCAGAGCCCAGTCTGCTGTGATTGGTTAAGTGGCCGGCTCTGTTGTGATTGGTCAACTTCTTAGAGATGTCCCACCCCTTAGCCTATCACGTACAATGTGTTGGAGCGCTAACCAATAGAAGGGTGTGTGTTACATAGTGATGTCACTATGTTTGGAAGTAAACAAAGGAGTCCAATGGAGGCGTTTCAGAGTGATTGGGAGAGAAACCCTCTGGAGGGAACACAAGGATTTTTCTCGTTGAAGACCATTTACTAAATACCTTTATAACAAACTAGGCATAGTAGGGCCTTCCGATCACAACATACATTGTTAAAAATATTACTTAAATCTTACAATTTAATTATAAATGTTAATTTCATCTTCTCCGTTGTGAACGATTGGCCTAATATGCCTGCTGCACACACCGTTTTTAAACGGCTGATTATATAGTGAACAGTTTTCGAATGTTTCAAAAGCTTTTTTTGTCATATGCACAGCAGCTTAGCGAGTCGCAGGCGCTCTTAAGAAATGCAACATACAAGTAACTAAACATAAAAACACTTAAAATAGTGCGATAGATATAACAGTGCAAGTACGTTGCAGGAATAACAAAAATATGTATAATATAGAATAAGATTTAAAAAATGTGAAATGAAATACTGTACAGTAGAATAAATACTGTATACTGCAGTTATAAACATATGGGAAACCATTTTGTTTTTTATCAATCTTATAGCCTTCTGGATAAAGGTGTGGTCTCTGTGGTGGTTTCAATAAAGGTTTGACTCCGTTCTGACTGATTTGTATTTAAGTTTAATGTTGGATTTGCACATCTTAGCGTAATCAGGATTGGTTTGGCTCCCCGCTCTCCTCCTGTGGTGCTTTCCGAGTGTGTGGGACGCTGAACAAAGTAGACCCAGAGTGTTTGTGTATTTCCACATCCAGGGAGGAGGAGGCTTCCCAGGGAATCCCCTCCTCCCGTCCAACACCAGAGTCTTCCATCGCTGCTTATAACAACCTCTGTGTCTGTGGTCTGCTTTTTAACCTTTCACTCTTTCTCCTCTTCCTCTCTGCAGAGCTTAATCCACAAGGTGAGTGTTTGGTTTGGACAGAATAGAGCCCCCCCCTCTCCACTTACACACCCACACACTTTATATATAAAAAGTCAAGTCATGTAGATGTGCACATAAACATATATTTTCCATTTTAATATTCTCTTACACACAGAAATGCAAACATAATCAAAACTAAACGGAATGCATTCACACACACACACACACACACACACACACACACACACACACACACACACACACACACACACACACACACACACACACACACACACACACACACACACACACACACACACACACACACACACACACACACACACACACACATGTACACACTACTGTATATACAGGAAGAGACCACTGCCTACTGTTTATGTTCCTGTAACACGATACTTGGCAAGAGTATGTACACACACACACACACACACACACACACACACACATATACACGCACACACACGCACACCCACACATGCACATGCACACACACACACACACACACACACACACACACACACACACACACACACACACACACACACACACACACGCACCCACACGCACACCCACACATGCACTCGTACTGTACACACATACACACTTCCTCACTGTATAGAGTAAGTAAATACCCATGTATATCCTTTTATGCTCACATTTCACATACACACTTACTGGCATATATAAACTCATTGCATTGCAGTTTTAAGCGCATCAACACACACACACACACACACACACACACACACGCACACGCGCACACACACACAGTGTTCCTAGTCGTCAGTCAGTGTTTGTTTTAGTCCGTATGAGTTTGTGTGCTTTGATACAGAATAGGATGTCCTGTAATCTATAGTAGGCTTAGAGGCCCTGCAGTAGTACACACACACACACACACACACACACACACACACACACACACACACACACACACACACACACACACACACACACACACACACACACACACAGATTATATTAATAAGCATCCGCCAGATACATTCTTGGGGAAACGCAAACGTCCATGTTTCTGACAGAAAAAGGAAAAGCGAGGCGGGCTTAAGAACATCATGACACATCAGTTCCCACACCCCTTAATAATTGGACACATTTCATCCACAAAATCAGTGTTTATTCAACATAAAATTAAACATAAAGCCCAAGGCTCTTCAGATGTGTTTATTCACGTAATTGTGTGATTATAAATATGATATATATTAGGGGTACCATCTATTACATCTGGTACAAAAAGTCCCTTGGCCAGAGCATTTTTATTTATTTGTTTAATATTGTATTGATTTGGAAACGTACAATCAAAGTGTGCCACCTTTTATGTTGACCTCAACTGAGTGTACAGCCAATAATCGCAGTTAAAGGTGGGGTAGGTAAGTTTCAGAAACCGGCTCGAGATACACTTTTTGTTATATTCCATGGAATGCTCTTAACATCCCGATAGCAATGAATATCTGAAGTGCTTTGACAAAAATCCATAAAAAAATGTCATCTGAAGAAGCCGTAATACTGGAAGAAGTACAACATGGCCTGTACACACGGCCTACCTGCCTGTCAGCCTTCCATCGGGGCACACACTTATCTCGTGCCCTCATTGGTCATGTGCGCGTTCGTGTGTGTTGGAGGAGGGGCTCTGTGAGGAAGTGGCAGATTTTCTCCGGTTGTGTATTTTCAAATTCGAGCGATCTCGAGCCAGTTTCTCAAACGTACCTACCCCACCTTTAACTCATCGTGCTGTATTTATCCAGAAAGCAGATTCCTGCCGGCAGTGCTTACATGGACCACAATGCATTGCGCTCGGACTTTATCTGCTTATTTTTTTAAAACCAAAACTCTGCATAACATCCTCTGCACTCGGATACCTGGATGCCATTTCTGCTGTTGGACACAACGCTTCTTCAAATCAACTCAAATCAAGTTGTATTTATAGCACATTTATAAACGATTTTTGGTCGATCCAAAGCGCTGTACATGTAATAAAAAAATAGCCTACACTAGAGACACTTTACAGCAAATACAACAGCACAGAGACGGAGAGAAAACAGCGCTTTATTTAGGCGTCTTCACTTGAGGCCAGGAGAAGTCTCTGTGACCTGATGCGGATCTGATCTATATGAAGGCACCTGCCCATTGCCTGATCAAGTTCGATGTCGCCTATCACAGTGCGCTGAGTGTTAACCCATCGCTGTACCCTGTGTGCCAGGGCAGGTCTGCCATCACTGACTGTACGGAGGCTCAGTCTCTGGTACACGTTCATCTACAAAGCCCTGCTGGGTAAACTACCAGCTTACATCTGCTCTCTGGTCTCACAGAGAGGCGCAAGTAGCTATAGCCTGAGATCCAGGATGTGTTTTTACTACATGTACCAAGTGCTTGGACTGTTTCAGGCACTACCACTTTTATGTGCGCAGCTCCTCTAGCTTGAAACACACAAGAATGAGCATCTTGGTTCCCCTGCATCAGTTTGAAGCTCATCTGGATGAAATGAGAGTCCTGGTACCTGTCTGTGAATACGTTTGTAAACGGTACCCCTGTCATTGTGCTGCATGTGTAGCCAATGTGCGGCAGGTCTCCCGTGAAAGAGATTGTTGATCTCAACGGGATAGAGATGCTCCATTTTAGAATGAAGTTAAATCAAATATACATTATAAAAAAATACAATAAATATATGGATACAAACATGAGACGTCAAAGTAAAATGTTCACAAAAAATAAAGACATTTGCTCAAACATAAAGAGTCAAAGTAAAATGTCAAATATAAAGATAGAAGTAAATCATGATGTAAACTTTATTTCAAACGAACCGCCGCGCTATGACGTTTCTTGAGCGGCGGCGTGAGCTCTCTGGCTCTTCAGAGGTAAGAGACGACAAAGCAAAGCGTGACATCCTGTTCAAAGTCAAATGGCGCTGATATCTTAGAAATAAAGCTTTAACCGACTAATTTACCATCAACACTGGTTGGACATCCACTCGGCGAATCCTAGTTACGATAAAGATCTTATTATTGAAGAAGATTCAACTTATTGTCATCACGTAGTACAGGTACCAGGTAACGAAACGGTTTCTCTGTGTTTGACCCATCCTAGTGTTGGGAGCAGTGGGCTGCCGTCAGTGTTGGGAAAGTTCACTTTCTACATGAACTAGTTCAGTTCACAGTCCACACATTTTAAAATGAACTAGTTCAGTTCATAGTTCATAATTCAAAATGTTGAACTAAAGTTCATGGTTTCAAAAATGAACTAATTCATAGTTTATAGTTATTTTTTCAATACGTTGCTGCGAGCTATTATTTGTCTCCTGTAAGATTTTTTCCGCCTGAGTCAGTACTGACTTTAACGTAAAACTCTTTTAAATGCTCATACGCCGACGAGTCTCACTCTGAGCGAGTGCTGCTGCAGCTGCTCTCGGCTTCGTCCATACTAATTCATTCATTCATTCAATGCTCGCCGGTTCCGCGGTTTAACTGGGTTTTCGGCTGAAAGGCATATGAAATCTGGCACACTTTTGAACGCCGTTATAATACAGTGCTGAGAATGAACGCCCTTTTGAACGCCGTTATACAGCGCTGAGAATGAACGCGTTCTCAATTACGTTCATCTAGCGGAAATACAGTACGTTCAGTTCACGTTCGCCCAAAATATGAACGCGTTCATGAACGATCGTTCATTGAACGCGTTCAGGTACATCACTAGCTGCCGTTATGTACTGCGCCCGGGGAGCCGTGTGGGGAACGGTGCCTTGCTCAGGGACACCTCGGTAGCACTTGGTCTTTCCGGGACTTGAACTGGTGACCTTCCAGTTGCCAAGCTGGTCCCTATCGACTTCGCCACCACCGCTCAACGTTTATGATAAAACATGTTCATGTTTAATTACACACTGTTGGACAGATGTGTCGGCAGAGAATAGCATGTGTCCAGGCATCCACACCTGGACTCGGTGCCTCTCAGAGGAGCCGTCTAAAGCTGCGGCCCGGCTGCATCAGAACATGATTTGTTGGAGGACAGGGCTGCGTGGTGACTGTGTGTGTCACAGAGGACATGATACAAAGACACACACAGAATGAACATATATCATACACACTACATCAAATGCACACACACGGCTGACATCACTGCAGCTGTGGTGGGAATCTGATCCTGTGCAGAGGTCCTCTGCTCAAATAAACTGTCTGCCACGCACACACACACACACACACACACACACACACACACACACACACACACACACACACACACACGCACACACGCACGCACACACACAATCGTGATTTTAAGTTTAACAGTTCCACAAAGCTTCATTTCCCACACAAACAGCAAGCAACTATCAGCGCGGTAGGGAAACGTTATAAAGTACATTTACTAGAGTAGTTTAATTAAATAGTTTAGACCAGCTTCTAAACCGAGAAACTCTGATTTGATGTTGTCATATAATCACACTCGAACCGGCGCCCCTTCAGTTCCCAAACCACGTGCCTACAGACTTTAGGTGTATTTGTATGCCAATACTTTTGTACTTTTACTCAAGTCAGATTTGGATGCATAACCTTTACTTGCAACAAAGTATTTTTACTGCTACTTTTACTGAAATAAAACACATACGAGAACTTTTCCACCTCCGCAGAACATTACATTACATCACACGTTACTTGTTAGACGCTTTTATCCAAAGCGACTCAATACTGTGGGCAATCCCCACAGGAGCACTTTGGGGTGAAGCGTCTCAGGGACACAACGACATGCTGACTGCAGCGGGTTTGAACCTGTGACCCCCTGATTCGAAGTTCAGCGCACTACCCACTGAGCCACAGCCTCCCACATCCTCTTCGTCATCATGTGGAGCTCTTGCGGTAAATCCAGTAAAGAAACCGGCCTATTCTATATACTTACGGCCCGTCCACACAGCGGCGTGCGTTGAAAGCTTCGCCATTCACTTTGAATGGGGTGATGTCACTTTTCGCCGAACTGCATTGTGGGAAGCGACGCGGAGCTTTGCTGGCGTGGCTCGCTGCAAAGGTTGAGCAATGTTCAACTTTTGAAGCCTCGGCAGAAGCGTCAGCCAATCGAATCATATGCCAGTACAAGCTCAAGCCAATCGAACTGCTGCTTGTGTGTCAGGGGAGATGTGATTGGTTGTTGGTCGAGTTTCAGACGCGCCCGCCGTTGTGTGGACGGGCGTTATACATAGTAAGCTTTACTCAAGTAGGAGTTTGAATGCAGGACTTTGGCTTGTCAAAGAATACTTTTATTTATAATTACTACATTTAAAGTATAAGATGTGAGTACGTCTCCACCCTCTGTCAGGGGTCACACACAATATGTGAAATACTGTTCATTCAGGTACGAAAACTCTCCACACTGCAATACAGAAGCTTGCAGCTGAGGACAAGTATTGCATGAGGTGAATAATCCGTAAGACAAACACAGAAGCCTCGGTGTGCTCTCGACATGCTGCTTGGTCCGTTACTCACCCTCTGGCTTCACACACACCGACAGTCTGCTCTTTGTCTGGTCCTCCTCTCATCATCAAACCAGACTGAAGCGGTGACGCCCGACGTAAGCTCGTGATGCAACCCTTGCTTTTTGCCAAAGCTCCGCAGACGATCCAGCTTTTAGACTCGGCTCCTGTGCACATGACGCGACTCAGGGTGTGGCTTTAGCAGATACAGGATACTTTTGATTGGCTTGGAATCAACACAGTGTGTGTTTGAGGAAGATGCTTCATGAGAAACATGAAACGAGTCAATGCGAAATAACTTTTCCACAGCGACAGTTTTGCCGTTCGCTTTGAACTTCCTGAAGCAATGCATGTTTTACGGCCCGTCCACACGGCGGCGTGCGTTGAAGCTTGCCGGTAACCAATCACATGAATCTCCCGCCCCGGACACAAGCACGCGGTTTGATTGGCTAGAGCTTGTACTGGCATATGATTCGATTGGCTGACGCTTCCGTCGACGCTTCAAACGTTGAACTTTTCTCAACGTTCGAAGCGAGCAACGGAGGCAAAGCGGGACGTCGGCGATGCTGCCGTGTGGACGTACCGTCACTCTCATCTGCTTTACAAGATCTATATATATTATATTTGGTGTTATCCTATTTCCTGTACGGCAATGCGAGTTTATTTATTCAGCATATCTTAACACAAAGTCAATGAAAGGTGCCGCATTAAGACGTCCTGCAAAATAAAATCGCGTTTATGTTGAAATAGAATATTTAAACCCTAGAATACGGGTACAAAATTAAGTGTGACTTCTTGGTTTTATCTTTAATGTTTTTATTATATAAATAATTTTTATATTTTAATTTTAACATGTTTTATTTTTAGTGTATTGTTCTAATATAAAAAAAATATTATTACATTTTTTTTTATATATATATATATATATAATACACCCAATTATTTATTTTATGTTTTTATTCTATAGTAATTTTATTTTTTGTATATTATATTTCTAACATTCGTTTATTTTTGCTAATACAACAACAACAAAAACCTGACTTGTGTTTTGTTCTCTTCCTGAAAATCTAAAAGAAGCTGTTTTTACTTTTCCGTTTGTATCCCCTGCTCAGTCACATAACGCCCAGTTTCAGCTCTCAAGTCCTTCTTAGTATGTACTATGTTCTGCCTTCTGCCCCTCCTCTATATCACTTCCAGTATCCCTCGGGGTCCGTGTTTGGGGACTTTTAGTGACACAATACAGCCAATAAAAAAGCAAAGTAAAGCAAATAAAGTGAAGATCAGAGAGTAGATGTTAGTGGGTTCCTATCAGGTGCTAGCTTCTCTGTTTGCCGCGTCCACACGTTGAATTACGACTTCCATTTGGTGCTCTAGTTATATTTTCAACATAATACAGATGTGGAGGCCGTCTGCAGATGTGTTGGAAATGATGCTTTTTAACACACACACACACACACACACACACACACACACACACACACACACACACACAGAAGAACTAACACAAACAGACTCATACACACATAACGACACACACACACACACACACACACACACACACACACACACACACACACACACACACACACACACACAATAACTAACACAAACAGACTCATCCACACATAACGACACACACACACACACACACACACACACACACACACACACACACATAACAACACACACACAGAAGAACTAACACAAACAGACTCACACACACACACACACACATACACATACACACACACACACACAGAAGAACTAACACAAACAGACTCACACACACACACACACACACACTCACACACACACACACACACACACACACACACACACACACACAATAACTAACACAAACAGACTCATCCACACATAATGACACACACACACACACACACACACACACACACACACACACACACACACACACACACACACACACACACACACACACTAACTTTAATACTAGTGCAATAGTCAAATTGCAGGAGGCACAACATTGACTTCATATCTTTGGTTGTAAAAATCCCACCAACTGAATATGTAATAAAATCGAGTAGTGTTTCCAAGCTATCCATCAGATCTTAAATGTCTTATCTTAAATCATTCTGAATCCCAGCACCAGTCAAAATAATACCACTTGGTTATTTTTCCAACTCGTGGTTTTCTCCCTCTCTTTTCCTTCTCCCTGCTTCTCCTCTGTTGCCCTTGGCTTCCCTCTCAGTTCATGTGTTCAGACCAAATTGAATTATCCACATAATCAGGTCGTAATAATTGCACGTCTGGATTGAAAAGCTGCGCAGGTAATTATTAATATCAGAAACAACCTGGAACGCTCCACAGTTACACCGTTACTCACATGGTGTCTCCCACTCCGTGTTTCCACTGGTTTCTCTGCTCCCTCTCCTGTCGCTCCTCCTCCTCCTCCTCCTCCTCCCTCCATCTCCTTTTAACAACCTCCATCACCCCTTCCCCTCGCTCTGTTATTCTAGCTAAGTGTAGATTTATGCAACTCAGCACTGCTTAAGCTCAGGACAAAGTTATAGTTGGCCTCCTGCTCACCTTTTGCTTTTTTTCCCCGCTACTTTTTTTTGCAAAACTTCCCGTGCGGCTCGTCCACAGACACATCTCCACACCTGGAGCTGTGCAGTCTCTCGGCCTCTGCATCTGCACTGTTGACACATGTAAATGTGGAAGGCGTGTGGCGCAGTGGGTTGTGCGTACAGGTTCAAACCCCACTGCAGTCAGCATGTCGTTGTGTCCCTGAGACGCTTCACCCCAAGTTGCTCCTGTGGGGATTGTCCACAGTAATGAGTATGTTAGTCGCTTTGGATAAAAGCGTCTAACAAGTGACATGTCATGTGATGTGATGAACACCTGACTGCTGTTTGGAGACAAAGCCGGTAAAAAAGCAACGATGTTCAGACCTGTTTGATTTATTAAAGGGAGGTTTTGAGGAAGTGGCGCCACTTAAAGGGGAAGTGTCAGGTGAAGAATACATTTGTGCAAAATTATCAGATGTATCAGTTTTTATTATTGTAATGTTGTTGTTTTTATATATTTTACAACATTTCACTTTTTGTTGATCTGAATAATTACTGTAGGGCAAGTTTATTTATCACGTTGCATTTAGCTGACGCTTTTATCCAAAGCGACAATAAGTGCGTTCGACCAGGAAGACACAAACCTGAAGAAAACAGAATCATAAAGTACATCAGGTTCCATAGAGCCAAGTATTTATGAAGCACATGTACACAACAAGTCATAGTACAAAAAAAACCTCGTAAAAAATGCATTTAAATAAATAAAAAAACGGTTATTAAAAAGCCAAGATATTACTAATCAAACCATCTGCAATAGAATAAGACAGGTATACAATACAAGAATAAAAAGTGCAGTGTAACACACGAATGGTTACTTGATTTAATCACAGACCGTGGTAAACAAAAGAAAATTCAGTCTTGATTTAAAACAAGTTTTCTCTGATTTTGTTCCAGATATATGGAGCTTAAAACGTAATCGATTGGTTTAGGTAATAACGTAAAACCCAAATATTTGTAGTTATTAATTTGCAAATATCAGTAAACGTTGAGAGGGGACGCCTTCCCGTGCGGCTGGAGCAGATGGAGGGAGATGCAACACTACAAGGAAAGACATTGTTAAATAATCTTTAATTTCCGGTATGTGTCCTTCCCCCAGGAGTTCCCAGGGTCCTTCAGTCCAGGTTCAGTCTCCCTCTGGCGTTGGTGTGCGTCCCTTCCTCTCCGGCCAAAACCACCACGTTTAAGATCACCGTGGATACCAACCAGCCTCCAGTCGATCTCAGCGTCCTCTTCCCAGGTAAACACACACACACACACACACACACACACACACACACACACACACACACACACACACACACACACACACATACACATACACATACACATACACATACACATACACACACACACACACACACACACACACACACACACACACACACACAACACATTGTTAAAGCGCAGGAAGGCCACAATGACACGAGCATAATCGGAAAGCTTGGAAAGGGAATGAGAGAAATGTGAAGCTGCGCATGTGTGTATACATTCATAGATGCAGTGCAATCAACTGTTATGTATCTGTGTGTGGTTGTGTATTTACACGAGTGTATTTATTTATTTCTGATTCTCTACGTGTGTGTGTGTGTGTGTGTGTGTGTGAGCCCTGGGAAGCTCTGCTCTACCTCTCAGTTATCTGGCCATCAGCTACAATCAGCAGCAGCTCTGCCGTCCACACACACACTCGCTGCCCTTTGTGCGCAGAGGGGTTTGTGTAAGCTCACGTGTGTGTGTCTTTGTGAGCAGTGCGACTGTATCTCCTGCTCCTTTTGTTGGCGTCTTGCATCACGATACGCCGTCCTATCTGTCTCATCGCGCTGCCGTCTGTCTTTGTCTCCCTCGCAGAGTTTTCAACAAAATCTGAAGATAAGGAGGCGAATAGTTTGGCTTTCCAGTTCCTGGCGGGAGCCAAGGTGACCGTGGTAGCTTCAAAGACCTCCCGTGAGTCTCACAGCAGCACCACGTACTGAACGGGATTCTCACCTCCTTTAAAGGTCCCCTGTTATACTGTTTCTCATCAACATATCACAGGTCTCAGATATATCCAGAGCCTGTCTCTGATTGGCTGAGACACCAAACAGATCATTGCAGCATTACCCATAATCCCCTCTGTTTCAGCCCTGTTTCCAAAGTGCTGATTCTCTGTCTGTTACTTTAGATGAAAATAAGGAGCCCCTCCCCACGCCCCTCAGAGAGGGATTTGGTTACAAAGAACTCAATGGAGCTCTAGGAGGAGATCCAAATCAAATCAAATCAAATGTTATTTTTATAGCACATTTAAAAACGATTTTCGGTCGAGCCAAAGTGCTGCACATGCAGATAATAAATAACACATTACTACCGATGTAAACAGAAGACAATAAATTACAACAGCAAATATAAAAATCAAACACAGGGAAGTGTCATGAGTCGTGCTCTGCTATGATTAGAAGGCCAGGGTGAAGAAGTGAGTTTTTAGTTTTGATTTAAAAGCCCTAGTGTCTGGGCCGACCTCACATGGAGGGGCAGAGTCTTCCAGAGCCTGGGGCCAGCCGCCGCGAAGGCTCGGTGCCCTCTGGTTTTTAGCCTGGTTTTAGGCACTACCAGTAGCAGCTGGTCAGCAGACCTTAATGCTCTGGCTGGGGTGTAGCGCTGGAGGAGTTCAGCTATATAGGCCGGAGCCAGCCCATTTAGTGCTTTAAATACAAATAAAAGGATTTTAAAATCAATTCGGAACCGAATTGGCAGCCAGTGCAATGAGGCCAGAATTGGGGTGATGTGGTCATGCTTTTTGTGGCCAGTGAGGAGACGTGCCGCTGCGTTCTGCACTAGCTGCAGGCGTGTAATTGAGGCATGGTCCATACCCACGTATAGAGCGTTGCAATAATCGAGTCTCGAGGTCACAAAGGCGTTGATAACTCTCTCCAGGTCTTTGAAAGATAAAAAAGACTTGGTTTTGGCCAACACTCATAAAAAGCAGGTTTCACTACGCTGCTGACCTGCTTGTCGAATTTAAAAGTGTTAGTAAAATTCACTCCAAGATTCATGACCGAGGGGAGGATGTTTGTTTTAAGAGGACCCAGAATGTCAACAGAAGAGGCTGGAGGTTGAGGTCCAAAAAAGATGACCTCAGTCTTGCTCTCGTTGAGGTTAAGAACATTTCTGCTCAGCCAGGACTTCATTTCTGTCAGGCAATCCATCAACTGCTGTAGTGAGTGTTTGTCATTTCCTTTGAGAGGCAGATAAATCTGAACATCGTCAGCGTAGCAGTGGAAGGGAATGTTACGTTTTCTGAGGATTGAACCTAGGGGCAGTATATACAATAAAAAGAGGATGGGGCCCAGGATAGAGCCTTGGGGAACCCCACAAGTAAGAGGGGCCTTTGCAGAGGAGAAGGCACCTAGCTGCACTGAAAAACTGCGGTCTGTCAGGTAGGACCTGAACCATGCAAGGGCAGAGCCTGTGATGCCAGCGGACTGTTCAAGCCATGACAACAGGATGCTATGGTCCACTGTGTCGAAGGCAGCTGTTAGGTCTAACAGCACCAGGACAGCTGGGCTACCTGAGTCGGCGGCTAGGAGCAGATCGTTAAAAACTCTTAAAAGGGCTGTTTCAGTGCTGTGCATAGGTTTGAAGCCAGACTGAAACTTTTCATGGATTCCATGTGAGATTAAAAAAGACTGCAGCTGTTGATGTAGAAGAGACATGAAGAAGAGGGGACACGTGTTGATGTAGAAGAGACATGGAGAAGAGGGGACACATGTTGATGTAGAAGAGACATGGAGAAGAGGGGACACATGTTGATGTAGAAGAGACATGGAGAAGAGGGGACACGTGTTGATGTAGAAGAGACATGGAGAAGAGGGGACACATGTTGATGTAGAAGAGACATGGAGAAGAGGGGACACATGTTGATGTAGAAGAGACATGAAGAAGAGGGGACACGTGTTGATGTAGAAGAGACATGGAGAAGAGGGGACACATGTTGATGTAGAAGAGACATGGAGAAGAGGGGACACATGTTGATGTAGAAGATACATGAAGAAGAGGGGACACATGTTGATGTAGAAGAGACATGAAGAAGAGGGGACACATGTTGATGTAGAAGAGACATGAAGAAGAGGGGACACATGTCGATGTAGAAGAGACATGGAGAAGACACGTGTTGATGTAGAAGAGACATGAAGAAGAGGGGACACATGATGATGTAGAAGAGACATGGAGAAGAGGGGACACATGTTGATGTAGAAGAGACATGGAGAAGAGGGGACACATGATGATGAAGAAGAGACATGAAGAAGAGGATTTTGCATAAACCATGTCACTAGTAATTAAGTCAGGGATATCAGAATCATAATTCTCTTATAAGTCCAGCAGCGGGTTCTTCTTACAGCGTTACAGTAAAAGTGAAATTACAGATAAAAGACAAGCACTACTAAAGTAGCTAACATGTTAAATATATAGAAAAAGCACATTATTACAAAACAATAATAAAGAACTCGTCCATGGCTATAAAATGAGTAGCAGCGTGTAAATAGCTAATCGCTAATCGCTAAGCTAGCTTGAGATATTATAAAAATGATGTTTTGCACGTACGACTGATTATTGTTATTGCACAGTAGGATTATCAAAATAAGTGTATATAATGCTCGTTATAGGTGTATTGCAAGATCTCAACCGTCTGGGGCCTTTCTCACTTCTCTTATTTTTCATTTCCTCGCTCCTCCGTCTCACCGGAAGTTGATTTGTCTGCGCCATCTTGAGTCGCATCCCAATGGCCTTATTTCTGCCAGAGGAGCGAGGAGCGATAATGGAGGAACCATCCTCTGATGAAATCCTCAGACACTCGCCCCGCCCCCTTACTGTGTATCGCTCACTGATTGGACGATGCAGCGCATGCACTGATCTGATGCTTCTTAAACAAAACACAAGTCTAACACCAAGCGTTTAATCAGCACTGGTAGCGATATGTTATACTTCATGCTATCTGCACAAACGATATCCTTTGAAAAGCTCGAGTCCACAGATTCTATTGGTATAGGTTTCCTCCCTGTTCGATCGAAACTCAAACGCTGTGTGATAAATAAACGAACATTGTACCTTGAAAATCAATAGCGGGTACATTTGACCCGTTGGCGGTTTTAGGTACACAGCGACCTCTGGCGGGTCTCGTGTTAACAGAGATGCTATCTGTGACTTTTCTCTCTGCTTCCAAAGTCCCATCAAAGTGCTTTTCATGTTCACTGGTCGGTCTAATTGTCATGTTCACACGCCCCGCCTGAATGTGTGTGTCTGTGTGTTTGTCAGAGCGTTACCGTATCCAGAGCGACCGCTTTGAGGACACGTGGTTGGTGGTGAATGCGTTGGTGCAGAGATTCGATCAGCACTTCTCCACACTGGGAGTGCACGACTTCAAGAAGAGCTTCAGTGGACCGCTCCCCCTGCAGGAGTACTTCCTGTCTGTCGACCACCACTTCCAGGTACACGAGTTCAAACCGAAATCAGGTCCTATGTCCGCTCCGAACCCCTGTTCCTTAACCTCAGGCAAATACATTGATGTGGGGTTAGGGATGTAAAGGGAAATGTCTTTTGGGTTAACATGTAAGCAATTTAGAAAGTTACAACAAAGGATGCAAAGCGATTAACAAGCACTGTAGCTTACGTGATCTGCGTTTGTCAATCACGATACTTTGTTTCCGTGGGACAGAATTATCTCTTTACATTTCAAAGGATTTTCCATTGTATCCTCAATTAGCTCCTTTCCTGTCATCTAGAGAAACAGCTCGTATCGTGGCTGCTCCTCATTCCAGGTCTCTCCGTTAGAAACCTTCCTGAGAGAAAAAGATAAATTGGTCTCAAATAATTTCCTAAACAATGTGTTCTGTCTTCCTCTGTGTGTGTGTGTGTGTGTGTGTGTGTGTGTGTGTGTGTGTGTGTGTGTGTGTTAGCTGCGTGTCAGTGCTCAGCAGTACCAGGATCTGCTGTCCGAGCGCGCCGTCCAGTTCAGAGCCATCCAGCGCCGCCTGCTGACCCGATTCAAAGACAAGACCCCGGCCCCCCTCCAGAACCTGGACACACTGCTGGACGCCACGTACAGCCAGGTCAGACACACACACACACACACACACACACACACACACACACAGAGCCGAGCTTTAATGAAACACAGAGACCCAGACGTAATAGTACTGTATCATATTATTTCCAATCAATAATTTTTCAAAATACGATTTTTTTTTTTAATCTTTTTTTTTTTTAATACCCATTTCCCCCTGGTCTCTCGCCCCCCCCCTGTCATGCCTCTGCGCCCCCCACTTTGAGACCCACTGCCCTACGGTATCAGCAGACTTGTTTCTAGTGGAAGAAAAGCTTCTCCCTTGATGACAAACACATGGAATTCCCCATAAAACCAAATGTGTTAATCAAATACAAGGTGTTGGTATTTAGAAGCTTTCATGGTGCAGCCACAGAAAAGTACCCTAGAGATAGCTTCACTCACCCGCTTTCTGATGCTGTCTTTCATTAACACACACACACACACACACACACACACACACACACACACACACACACAGCAATGGCGTCTCAGTGCAGATTTACAGTGTGAGAGTTGCATTCTGCTGATTTATTGGACTTCCTCTCTTTAGGTGATTAGCTGTGAGCTCACACCCACACACACATGCAAGCAGTCACACTACTGTGAACGGACACAATCTGTTACACACACTTGTACCTGCACGCTCATGTGTAGTAATATGTGTGTGTGTGTGTGTGTGTGTGTGTGCTGAAGCTGAGGTCAATGTAAAGCTGATTTTGAAACAAAGCAGCCGGTTAGCTTTTGTTTAAGTTTGACGTACAGTAGGGTGGAGCTGCATTGTGTGTGTGTGTGTGTGTGTGTGTGTGTGTGTGTGTGTGTGTGTGTGTGTGTGTGTGTGTGTGTGTGTGTGTGTGTGTGTGTGTGTGTGTGTGTGTGTGTGTGTGTGTGTGTGTGTGTGTGTGTGTGTGTGTGTGTGTGTGTGTGTGTGTGTGTGTGTGTGTGTGTGTGTGTGTGTGTGTGTGTGTGTGTGTGTGTGTGTGTGTGTGTGTGTGTGTGTGTGTGTGTGTGTGTGTGTGTGTGTGTGTGTGTGTGTGTGTGTGTGTGTGTGTGTGTGTGTGTCAAAGTGATGGTTCCTTGCCCCTGCTGTTTACTCTGCAGCCTGACTTGGCGGTCTTCAGCCCCACCGTCCATTAGCTTCTCGTTAGCGTAGCGAGGCTGTGTGACTTCATCTGCTCATTAGCCGCTGAGGCTGTCAGTGCGTCAGCGCTTGGCTCTCTGTGAGCTCACACACACTCTCTCTTCTCTAACAATACACTAATGTAACGCACGGTTACTCCCAGAGTTCAATGGGAGGAAATTAATGAGCTTGTTGAAGTTTCTAATGCCGTTGTAATTCAAATAAACAGCGCTCACCTCAGGCTGGCGACAGATGCAAGTCAGGGAGTCCGTTCGTCATTGAGATGTTAATAATCTCACTTTGTATATAATCATTTACTGCAATCATTTATTTCCTTACACATATATCAATATTGTTTGAACATTAACATTAATAATTAAGCATCCATTAAAACATTTGTACACTCCCAAGCTGACCCCTCATTCCCTCCAGATACATCAGCACATACACAACAGCGTTTTACATTGAGTACGTTAATACACGTATTTAAAGATTATTGGTCCATTATGTGAAAGGTCATTTTAACATAATGAAATTATTCCTTTCAATATGTGAAGAATTTCTTTTGGGCTCTATTCTGCTGATGTTCAGGTGTATATCAGTATGTAGTGTCTCTACTTTAAAGAGTCCTCTCCTGCTGATGTTCAGGTGTATATCAGTATGTAGTGTCTCTACTTTAAAGAGTCCTCTCCTGCTGATGTTCAGGTGTATATCAGTATGTAGTGTCTCTACTTTAAAGAGTCCTCTCCTGCTGATGTTCAGGTGTATATCAGTATGTAGTGTCTCTACTTTAAAGAGTCCTCTCCTGCTGATGTTCAGGTGTGTATCAGTATGTAGTGTCTCTACTTTAAAGAGTCCTCTCCTGCTGATGTTCAGGTGTATATCAGTATGTAGTGTCTCTACTTTAAAGAGTCCTCTCCTGCTGATGTTCAGGTGTGTATCAGTATGTAGTGTCTCTACTTTAAAGAGTCCTCTCCTGCTGATGTTCAGGTGTATATCAGTATGTAGTGTCTCTAGTTTAAAGAGTCCTCTCCAGCTGATGTTCAGGTGTATATCAGTATGTAGTGTCTCTACTTTAAAGAGTCCTCTCCTGCTGATGGTCAGGTGTATACCAGTATGTAGTGTCTCTACTTTAAAGAGTCCTCTCCTGCTGATGTTCAGGTGTATATCAGTATGTTGTGTCTCTACTTTAAAGAGTCCTCTCCTGCTGATGTTCAGGTGTATATCAGTATGTAGTGTCTCTACTTTAAAGAGTCCTCTCCTGCTGATGTTCAGGTGTATATCAGTATGTAGTGTCTCTACTTTAAAGAGTCCTCTCCTGCTGATGTTCAGGTGTATATCAGTATGTAGTGTCTCTACTTTAAAGAGTCCTCTCCTGCTGATGTTCAGGTGTATATCAGTATGTAGTGTCTCTACTTTAAAGAGTCCTCTCCTGCTGATGTTCAGGTGTATATCAGTATGTAGTGCTACTTTAAAGAGTCCTCTCCTGCTGGTGTTCAGGTGTATATCAGTATGTAGTGTCTCTACTTTAAAGAGTCCTCTCCTGCTGATGGTCAGGTGTATATCAGTATGTAGTGTCTCTACTTTAAAGAGTCCTCTCCTGCTGATGTTCAGGTGTATATCAGTATGTAGTGTCTCTACTTTAAAGAGTCCTCTCCTGCTGATGTTCAGGTGTATATCAGTATGTAGTGTCTCTACTTTAAAGAGTCCTCTCCTGCTGATGTTCAGGTGTATATCAGTATGTAGTGTCTCTACTTTAAAGAGTCCTCTCCTGCTGATGTTCAGGTGTATATCAGTATGTAGTGTCTCTACTTTAAAGAGTCCTCTCCTGCTGATGTTCAGGTGTATATCAGTATGTAGTGTCTCTACTTTAAAGAGTCCTCTCCTGCTGATGTTCAGGTGTGTATCAGTATGTAGTGTCTCTACTTTAAAGAGTCCTCTCCTGCTGATGTTCAGGTGTATATCAGTATGTAGTGTCTCTACTTTAAAGAGTCCTCTCCTGCTGATGTTCAGGTGTGTATCAGTATGTAGTGTCTCTACTTTAAAGAGTCCTCTCCTGCTGATGTTCAGGTGTATATCAGTATGTAGTGTCTCTAGTTTAAAGAGTCCTCTCCAGCTGATGTTCAGGTGTATATCAGTATGTAGTGTCTCTACTTTAAAGAGTCCTCTCCTGCTGATGGTCAGGTGTATACCAGTATGTAGTGTCTCTACTTTAAAGAGTCCTCTCCTGCTGATGTTCAGGTGTATATCAGTATGTTGTGTCTCTACTTTAAAGAGTCCTCTCCTGCTGATGTTCAGGTGTATATCAGTATGTAGTGTCTCTACTTTAAAGAGTCCTCTCCTGCTGATGTTCAGGTGTATATCAGTATGTAGTGTCTCTACTTTAAAGAGTCCTCTCCTGCTGATGTTCAGGTGTATATCAGTATGTAGTGCTACTTTAAAGAGTCCTCTCCTGCTGGTGTTCAGGTGTATATCAGTATGTAGTGTCTCTACTTTAAAGAGTCCTCTCCTGCTGATGGTCAGGTGTATATCAGTATGTAGTGTCTCTACTTTAAAGAGTCCTCTCCTGCTGATGTTCAGGTGTATATCAGTATGTGGTGTCTCTACTTTAAAGAGTCCTCTCCTGCTGATGTTCAGGTGTATATCAGTATGTAGTGTCTCTACTTTAAAGAGTCCTCTCCTGCTGATGTTCAGGTGTATATCAGTATGTAGTGTCTCTACTTTAAAGAGTCCTCTCCTGCTGATGTTCAGGTGTATATCAGTATGTAGTGTCTCTACTTTAAAGAGTCCTGTCCTGCTGATGGTCAGGTGTATATCAGTATGTAGTGTCTCTACTTTAAAGAGTCCTCTCCTGCTGATGTTCAGGTGTATATCAGTATGGTAAGAGTCCTCTGGTAGGTATGTGTCTCTACTTTAAAGAGTCCTCTCCTGCTGATGTTCAGGTGTATATCAGTATGTTGTGTCTCTACTTTAAAGAGTCTTCTCCAGCTGATGTTCAGGTGTATTTTGATATATTTATTGACTTTATCACTTCATACTTTGCATTTCTTGACTTCCGTTTGAATGACGGAACGCCACTCTCCTTCCCTCCTCCAGCACTTCCTCTCTGCCTGATATCTTTCTCTGATATCTCGCCTCCTTAAGCTAATGCTCTCCGCTGTCACTCCTGTCCATCAGCCCTTCTTCCTCTCCCTCTCTCCCTCTCTCCGCCTTCCTCCCTTCCCGCCATCCAGCGGCTCGTATGCGGGAAGTTTCGGACACACTATACACTCTGTAATGTATACACACCCGCCATAATGGAGGCTATCGACGGCTGGTCGGGAGAGTGATGAATGCGTCAAATTAATAATTCATGTCAGTGTTTGGCTGCAGAGGGCCGGGGATGGATCAGCAGTTTGTCTAAGAGGATGGATTTCAAGAGAATACATCAGATGCTCGTTTTTAATAACATGTTGACAAGTTGGATAAGACTACAAATCAAATATGCTTTTCAATCGGATGATTTACCAAGACTTATTTCCTTTTTGCATCTGTCTTTGTGTATTTTTCTACTTTATTTCATCACTTTTTCAGTCACGGTTTTGACTTCCCAGACGGTTTGATTTCATGTCATATCATATTTATCATTCTTTTTTACGTGACATCCCTTATTTATTTATCTTTATTCTTCAGTTCGAGCCTTTTTAAAACGATATTCTCTGTTCTCACTTGCTCATGTCATCCCTCTTTTGACAATAAGTTGCTAAATATATTTAAAGTAGTTCAAGTGTTTAACTTGTTTCCCTCTTCCGGTCACAGCTTCCGGCTTTCCAAGAAAATACTTACTTTCAAAACATTTTATATTTGTATCATAATTTGTATTCTCTGTAAAGTAATTTTATTTTCCCAACAATTATCTGACATTTTGATGAAGCTAAATAAACCTTTTAACATTGGTTTAATGAGTTCCCCTTTAGTTGAGCACCCAGAGGCCCTTCAGATGTGTGTTAAGGTGGACATTATTCCTTCTTCTCCCAGTATCCCAATATCAGGCATTTTAATTGATGATTTCCTGGTCAAAAACCTTCCCCAGGTGACACCTTATACGACTCTTTAGAAAGGCGATATATTGCGGGTGTTTACCTCGTGAATCCGCGGCTCCCTGCCAGCAATCACACCGTCAGAAAGGCAGGGGAATGTGTGGCCAATCAGGAATGCCGGTGAACCAGCCACCTCTTTCATTTGGGCCCAGCGGAATGTCTGCTGGGTACATGTTCTGCATCAATCTTAGGTGATGGGGGGGGATTTCCCCCTCGTTAGCGGTGTGTGTGTGTCTCCACATGCTCCGTCAGAGATAAGAGGAACGGGCTCCCTGTGAGAAGCCTCTGTGGTCGGCTGTGCATGTATGCAGCGGAGGATAATATTTCCATTGTTCGTGCTGCCTTTATGAGCCTATATTTTATTCATGAATTCCTGAGAGCCACGTCTGACTTCATGTGTGCAGGAACCTTTTTCATCTGCCGACCACAGTGGCTGGACTCCAGAATAGACCCCACATGATGGATGAGTTTCCGAATAGAGTGAATGATTATGTGATACGTGTCACTGTGGAGACGACAAACCGGTAGCCTGTGGATCAAATTCGCAAAGTTTGTTTGGTCGCTGATGGTAATTTGCAGCTCGGCTCAGTCTGTCTTCTGTCCTGGTCTGAGGTGTGTTTCTCCTCCACCTCCCTCCCCCCGTCACTCCTTAAAAAGCCATCAGTCATCGCGGCCCCTCTTGTTTTACACTCTCCCCTCTAACTGGGGTTTGATTAATCTGTGGCAGCCAGAGGTTAGCCTGCCGCTCGTGCGCCGCTGCTAACTCACCTCTCAGACCCAAAGGGGAAACCCCGGGAGTGTCACTCAAAGAAATAGAAAAGACGTTTCTGGAAATGGATGAGGTGAGGGCCAAAGAGGGCAGAACAAAGGGCGGGAGACTTCTCAGTTCCCATAAATATTTTCCCTGGCGCTGTTTCCTCTGGAGGTGAACCGTCCGCCGTGTGTTAGTGTTAGCATTAGCGCTGGGCTAGCGAGGGGCAAAGGTAAACACACCCTTTACTCAAGTAGAAGTACATATACTCGTGTTTAGAAATACTCTGGTGAAAGTAGAAGTACTGACTACACTTCTTTACTCAAGTAAAAGTAAAGAGGCTTTGAAATGTGCTTCAGTAAAAAGTACCCATAACTAGCAGCTGCTTTAAAGAGTACCTGACCTCCCTTTATATCAATAGAACAATAAAGTCATTGTTAGCTAATGAATGTTTCCATGCTGAACAACGGCAACATGACAACGTTTCCATTGGTCCCTCTTCTTTAGAGAAGACCAGGAAGTGATGGATACACGGATCGTGTTCCAATCAATAGGCACGCAGTGACTCTAAAGAATAATGATCACGCACCAACACACATTCAGACTAAAGGAACCAGCTGTTGGGAAATGAGAGAAGTAGAAAGTACAGGTATTTGAGTTCAACATGTAAGAAGTAGAAAGTACAGGGTATTTGAGTTCAACATGTAAGAAGTAGAAAGTACAGGTATTTGAGTTCAACATGTAAGAAGTAGAAAGTACAGGTATTTGAGTTCAACATGTAAGAAGTAGAAAGTACAGGTATTTGGGTTCAACATGTAAGAAGTAGAAAGTACAGGTATTTGAGGTCAACATGTGAGAAGTAGAAAGTACAGGTATTTGAGTTCAACATGTAAGAAGTAGAAAGTACAGGTATTTGAGTTCAACATGTAAGAAGTAGAAAGTACAGGTATTTGAGTTCAACATGTAAGAAGTAGAAAGTACAGGTATTTGAGTTCAACATGTAAGAAGTAGAAAAGTACAGGTATTTGAGTTCAACATGTAAGAAGTAGAAAGTACAGGTATTTGGGTTCAACATGTAAGAAGTAGAAAGTACAGGTATTTGAGTTCAACATGTGAGAAGTAGAAAGTACAGGTATTTGAGTTCAACATGTAAGAAGTAGAAAGTACAGGTATTTGAGTTCAACATGTAAGAAGTAGAAAGTACAGGTATTTGAGTTCAACATGTAAGAAGTAGAAAGTACAGGTATTTGAGTTCAACATGTAAGAAGTAGAAAGTACAGGTATTTGAGTTCAACATGAGAGAAGTAGAAAGTACAGGTATTTGGGTTCAACATGTAAGAAGTAGAAGGTACAGGTATTTGTGTTCAACATGTGAGAAGTAGAAAGTACAGGTATTTGTGTTCAACATGTGAGAAGTAGAAAGTACAGGTATTTGAGTTCAACATGTAAGAAGTAGAAAGTACAGGTATTTGAGTTCAACATGAGAGAAGTAGAAAGTACAGGTATTTGGGTTCAACATGTAAGAAGTAGAAGGTACAGGTATTTGTGTTCAACATGTGAGAAGTAGAAAGTACAGGTATTTGTGCTCAAAATGTGAGAAGTCAAAGTAAAAAGTCGTCAGAAAAACAAGTGGTGGAGTAAAGTACTGATACCAGAAACATTTACTTAAGTACAGTAACGAAGTATTTGTACTGCACTACTTCCCTCTGAGCTGAAGCTAAGCCTGTAATTATGAGTTCAAACGCTGGAGGAGGCGACCTGCTGACGGACGGGGTGACTGACAGGCCGTCCAGGGGCCTCGCGGGGCCCCTAATGGAGGCTTCTGGTAGACAGCAGCTTGATTTATCTGGCCCCAAATGGAGCTCTAAACATGGCCAAACACAGATCCCACTGTGGAGCCGGACCACCACCACTAACAGGCGGCCCTCTCACTGCCTGTGTCTATGTGTGTATCTCAGAGTGCATGAGGAAGTGTGCATTTCCACCATGTATATATGTGTGTACTCTTGTTTCATTTGGCCATTTGTGTGTTTTCCCATCCATAACTGTGTGTTTGTGGATGTGTGTAGTCATATTTCAGTAGAGTTGTGTCATGCGTGCAGGAGAAGTCGTAGAGGGACTGTTTGTGTGCAGAAAGTTAGTGTTTGTTCGTATAAGTGCAACATTCTAGCAGATTATCCTTGCTTGTTTACCTTTCCTGTGTTTGCACCAGAGGTCTTTATGGGTTCAGGAGTTTGGACCATATCCAAACGGACTTACGGAGCAGCTACTCAAACCTGACGTGCATAAATATATTTTCAGGAAAAGATACATATAGGGCAGCAGAACGGTACTCAACCAATTAACGAGCGAAACACAACTTCATTCAGGTCTGATTTTGAGACGGAACGTGACGTCGGCTCCACGAATGCTTCTTTTCGTTAAGTATCAGGAACATACGTCGTCTAATTCTAAAAAAAACAGTCCTCCTACCTCAATATGTAATCTGTTTTATTTCATCTAAATCATCATTTTGTTCTCAGTTCTCGAAGAAGCACACGGATCATTTACTTCAGTAAAATTACAAATACTATGGTATTAAAATACTCCACTACAAGTCAAAGTCCTCTAAATTAACATAAGTACAATGTTATTAGCATTGAAAAGTACTTGGAGTACAAAAAGTATTCATTCTGCACAATTGCATGTTTCTGAATAATATAAAAGTATTATTTGATGAATTAACTTTAAGTATCAAAAGTAAAAGTACTCATAATGGATCCTTTTTACAGTATTATATTATCATGGTTATTATGTTATCCAGTTTTTATACATGTTAGTGCTGTGGTTGGTCAATGTGGACCAAATCCTGAAATGTTAAATACTATGTACATTAGTACATGCATGTACTGCTTTATAACATATCAGCATGTGTTTTTAATACGTACAAAAAGTAACTGAGTTTTATAATAAATGTATTGGAGTAAAAGTACAACATTTGCGTCTGTTATGCAGCTGTTTATGTATTATTATAAAGTAGTACGAAATGGAAATACTCAAGTAAAGTATAAACATCAAACAAGTACAATACTTGAATAAATGTACTTAGGTACTTTCCACCACTGCTTTAAGGAGTTTTTTTTAAAGTAAAGTTAAGTATATTTCATTAAATATATACGGAGGATAAGTCCCTCCTCTTCCAGGGTCTCCCATTGGACCTTTTTAGGCAGATATATATATATATGTGTATATATATAGCAGACAAAATACAACTCTCTAGACTTGCAAAATAATTGTTTATATAATTAAGCTGGACACCGGAAAGGAAGGAACTTTGCATCTGATAAAATAGTACAACATGTTGTACATTACTCAAAGTAATGTATAAAACATATATATTTTGTGGTACTGACTAGTGATTCACATTGGCTTCCTGTATTGGATAACGAGTGGAAGACGTGTGCAAATCTTTATTTGTGTGTGTGCTGCAGCCTGCTTTTATCTGCACTTGTACTCTTGACACGGTTGACTTTCTAGTGTGTTTGAACAAGTGTGTGTTCATGCACAGATAGTGTGTGTGTGTGTGTGTGAATGGCAGGCTCTTAGGTGCTCTGTGTGTTTGTGTATCAGATTAAAGGGCCGACGGGAGCCGAGGAACTTCCTCTCTCTCTCAATCATGTTCTGACTTCCCTCAGGAGATGTTTCACCCCAGGTACACACACATGTACACCCATCAGTGCTTTCTCTCTCTCTAACACACACACACACACACACACTCACACACACACACACACACTGAGACCCCTCTGGAGGCTGAATGGAGCACAGAGGTGTGACGGTGGTCTGGTTTGTTTTTCCTCCGACAGTCTGTTTATGTGACTTTCTGTCTTATCACTGAAAGGCTGTCTTTCATTCAGCTGACTGACGAGCAATGCTGTGTGTGTGTGTGTGTGTGTGTGTGTGTGTGTGGGGTGAGATGTTGTCTTTTCCTCCCACGATGAGGAGCCTCCTGAGGCTGTTGCCAGGTGCTCGCTGTAGATATTGTGGTCAGAACAGTACAAGTAGAACAAGTCTACAATTTCAAGTAGTACGAATAACTGCTTGAAAAAAGACTACAATTAAACGTTTTCGCGATCCAAACGGGTTGTTCTCATTCGACCGCCCCGTCCCCGTCTCTCCGCTCACAATTTCCGTTAAAATTGATTTAAATAAATGAGAATATGGAGGTCAGAAATCAGCCAATGTTGAGAAGAAATATTTGATTATTAGGACTTCCATCTTTAAATTCCAGGAAGCAAGACGTCATTAAAGATGTTGTTTGGTCTTTGTTAACCCTGGACGTATCGGTGGGATCAGATAACCGTTCAGTGACGGACTTTAGTTTTCAGCCCCGCCCTGAACTCCAGACGCAGTCCAGTCTGGATCTAATTCCTCCCAGTTCCCTCAGGCTTGATCAGATCACATTTAATTTCATTTATCGCCATATGTTAATCAAGTCCGGGTCTTTAAACGCTGCAGCTGGAGAACACGATCCACGTCGGTTCCAGTAGGGTCAGTCCACGAGTAGGAAAGTCGTGTAAAAGAAGGAGGAAGAGGAGCGCAGAAGTTCTGTTCTGTATCAGACAGACACAGATGACCTGCTAGAGGATTTCCTCATAGATGTGGTGGAGCTGGAGGAGAATTTATTATTAACACATGGATGTGGTCGGTGCGGGGGGGGGGGGGGGAGGAGCAGATGGTGAAATGCAGAGAAAGAGACGAGAGAGAGACAGAGGGAAGTAAAGCAAGGCAACAGGCACAGAAATACAAAGGACGAGACTTTTGGATAAGCCACATATTTAAAAAATGAAGAGTGAGATTAGGGAGTGAAATATGGGAGGAAGAGAGTGAGACATGGAAACTCAAATAAGAAGAACAAAGTATGGAAGATTTGGGAGGATGCTTACAATACATTATAATGCAGTAAAAAAGATCTTTGCATAAAGTAAAGATAGAAATACAAAGGTCTCAAATGTGGATGTGCCAAGTATAAAGAGAGGTTGGCAGATTGATGAGGAGTTTAAGAGGAGATAACTTCCTGTGATGGCGGACATACTGTTCTGCAAATACGAGAAACGCTGCAGTGATTAAAATAGATTTGAATGCTAAACAGAGACCATTGTAAAGCAAACAGTGCGTGGGAGCTTTTGGATAACCCACAAAGCAGAACAGAAGATGAACTAATGTTGATAAAGCAGTGGAGATGGAAGTCATGTGAAAACAAAGATGTGGTCAGGCAGATGTGGGGAGAGGCGATGTAAACGATCTCCTCCTTCCTCTCCTCTCCTACCTGTGATCTGATACGGCAGCTGAAAGAATCAAAGATCCAATCTGACGTTGTCTGTTTCAGTTCCTCTTCATCACCACAGAGGACAGACACAAGAGAACGTGAAGTAAACAAAGCACGGAGAAAGTTCACTGCAGGGTTCCCGCGGGGTCTTACAAAGTATTACATTTGATAATCAGAATTTAAGGCCTTAACAAGGTCTTAAATATGATCAAAAAAAAGAAAGGTCTTAAATATGATTTAGAAGGTCGTAAAATGTCAGAAATTACGTATCTTAGAATCTACCTAGAAATACATATGGGGAAGTGTAAGTTCAACCGTATTTGGTATTTGGTTAGAAAACATCGAATGTAGTGCTTGGTTGAAACCAGTGGAGGGAACGTGTTTGTAGCACGCTGCACCTTTTGCAAAATAAATTAGCGTTTGTTTTGCTAATGTAGCGTTAGCTAGTGCGGTGCGGCGTTAGCTAGTGCGGCGTTAGCTAGTGCGGCGTTAGCTAGTGCGGCGTTAGCTAATGCGGCGTTAGCTAATGCGGCGTTAGCTAATGCGGCGTTAGCTAGTGCGGCGTTAGCTAGTGCGGCGTTAGCTAGTGCGGCGTTAGCTAGTGCGGCGTTAGCTAGTGCGGCGTTAGCTAGTGCAGCAGCTCCCGCAACAACGCCGGGGGACCTCCGGGCGACGTTTGAGTCTACGTCAACCCTAAAAACGGAGGTGCTGTAGATGCTAAATACCAATCATACAACAGCATGAAGACAGCAGAGCTCTGACTATTGCTCTTGTCACTCACTCACTCACTCACTCACACACACACACACACACACACACACACACACACACACACACACACACACACGCTAACACAGTTCTGTGCCGTTATGTTCTGTTGGGTTCAGAATTCCAGAAAAGACAGACAACTTCTAAGTTTAACTATTTATTGTAAAGAGAGCAACATATATCACTTGGCCAAGGACTCATCAGGTCTTTGGGAATCACAGGCAGCAAAGCTGTAATCTGTAACCACCAAATCCGTCAAGAGCCTCGAACCTCGTGCGACAATACATTTTATTACACAGGGCGTTGCCCGTACATTTATGATTGGTCAAGACTAGCTGAAGAGATACCGCGGTTTAGACTTGGTTCTCTTTGGTTGGTGCACAGACTCAGAGTCTCTTGGCAACACGATCCTCCAATCAGCATTCGGCATCATACTAATATGTTTTCTCTAACGTTTCTTCAGATATAGCGGGACACCATAATGTTGCTTCCTAGCTTTGCGGGGGAGCTCCCATACAAAGTGAAGGCCGGTGCGATGTGCTGTTCTGACTGTCTCTTTGTGTTCTCTCAGTCTCTTGCTACTTTCAATATTGCAAGCTAAACGTTCTTCTGACTATTCCCCTCGTTGGTATCTCACCCATCAGAACCTGGGATTAGTGATTGTGTCTATTTATTCTATAGTCATAGCAATCTCATGAGCACAATAAGCATAATGTAATAATAACAATCAGTCTTGTAATGTTATATAAAAATAGACTCCACAGTTCAGTCATCGTTCTTATGTTGAACGTGAATACATTTACTTTGTAAGTAATTATGGGACGCATTTCTTCTTTCATAGCAATTTTCCTTCATACTTGCTTGCCGTGAAATAGGTCTTAAATTCTATTCAAAGTGGTCTTAAAAAGTCTTACATTTGAGCGGGTGAAACCTGCAGGAACCCTGTCACCGAAGGCGAGGGAAAAATACTGTTTATGAAATATGAAGGATTTATTCGCAAAGGAAATGAACGACATGAAGAAGCAGCATGAGCTTTGCAAAAGGAGCAGATTAATCAGTAAAAGAAACAAAGCAGCAGGAAACAGATGACGCGGCACAAGGAACTAATTAAAGACCAGGTGAATGGAGAATTGATGCAACGGAGTAAACATTGAGTTTAAAGAGCAGGGGAATGAAAGGCTGAAGAGCAGGAGGAAGCGCAGCCCGTTGAAAGAACAACGGTACAGTAAGAGTAAGAATCCCCTCCGCTCTGCAGACGGTCGTCAGCGGAACCTGCTGCGCTGCAGTCGTCTCTTTTCCTGCCAAAGAATTCAGGCTGGAGATATATTGAGAAAAAAGTTTCCCACCGTGCTTACCACATCATTTCTCATCGTGTCCTGTTGCTGGGCACCGAGCGGAGATTTAATAAATCACCCATGTTGGAAAGCTGTCACGCTGGGAGGAGATTAGAGAAGCAGAGATTATAGACGGCAGGTTGTGTTTTCGTTTCCCCCGCAGCAGCTTTAATTAAACATTGGGATGGTTCAGTGGAAACATGCGACCGCTAACATCGATGAAGATCAACACTGGGATCCCACTTCCTTCTGCTCGCTGTCAACGATCAGTTTAGGGTTCAGGTCGCGTCTCTTTTTGGCAGAAAGGCACTGGCAGAACCTCCTTCCAGCTTTTCATCAAAGAAACGTTTTTAAATCTGTCTATATTAACAATAATGCACCGCTGTGTGAGGCAACCAGCCCCCCCCCCCTTATTATCTGTTTGGGCTTCTATATATTCAAGGTTCTTTATTGTCAAACTAACATAGCTACAGAGGGATTATGTCGTTGAAAATCTTAGGTCACAGGCTTCTCCAACAATGCACCAATATTGGTTTGACATTGTTTTTCCATCTTGAACTTAAACCGAAAGACTGTTTTACGACAGCCGTTGAGCAAAGAGGACGACCCACGGACGGATATAAAAAGTCAAGCTTACTGTTTCACCTATTTTTGTTTCCTATATATATATTCATGTTGCTCTGTTGGAGGAGCATGTGACTTCATATCTACTCCAGGGTCCCCCGACTGATCTGTTCTAACACATGGGACTCTTGGTCCTTGATAGGATCCTTTTGAAAGACACAGTCAAAGACGCGCTTCTCCATTTTCTACACTGGCATCACAAGCGTTATTCAGAACAGTTGAAATACTTTCAGAATGAAGCCGAGACGCTAAAGTTATTTTCCTCGTGTCAGCTGGCAGGTGTGTCCGTATTGAAAGCGATTGATAAAAGGCGCTAAATGGACAGAGACCTTGGTCCTTTGGGCATGTTTTCAAAACGCTCTGCCCTTCGTTTTTCTGGCACAGAAGTTCTGACTGTCACAAACAAAACCGCAGCAGGGTGCAGTTTGCATTCTGCTCTGGCCGTGGGAAGCTTTTGTTTGGCCGTAGAGTCAATTAAATCAACTTTCCAGCTCACAAGATAGTGTTTGGAGCTGCATGCTGTTGGCCCTGTCGACCACAGATTGTAAACTTGGATGCTTTCAATGAAGTTATGAGTCAAAAGACCACAGGGATCGAAAGGGAAAGCGCTTTGTGCTCGACTCTGCGCCAGGAGAGTGAGTGGAGCTCATGCTTTGCAGTAGAGCGATACGAGTATTTAAAGATGACCAATGTATTGTTAAATAAAAGGTCAAATAATGTAGGTTTTGCAGAACGCAAGAAAAACATTTCCTGTGTGTGTGTGTGTGTGTGTGTGTGTGTGTGTGTGTGTGTGTGTGTGTGTGTGTGTGTGTGTGTGTGTGTGTGTGTGTGTGTGTGTGTGTGTGTGTGTGTGTGTGTGTGTGTGTGTGTGTGTGTGTGTGTGTGTGTGTGTGTGTGTGTGTGTGTGTGTGTGTGTGTGTGTGTGTGTGTGTGTGTGTGTGTGTGTGTGTGTGTGTGTGTGTGTGTGTGTCGTTGCACATTCATTCCCCACAGGTCCTAGTACACACACACACACTGTAAACATGTGTGTGTTGTATTGGCATGACCAAATCAAAACACAGTATTGCCAAAGCACAGGGCGGTACATCAGTGAAATATTAAACAATCACGTGAACGACATTTGGAATGTATTATAACAGAACGGATGGATTTCCTCAAACATGTGATCTCTATCTCCGTTTTGTCTTCACTACCCTTTAATAAGGTATTTAAAGGGGCCCTGTTTTGCTTTCGGGGGTTGTCCCTTCCCTTGTTTGTTTGTTTGTAGCCTTTATTTAACCAGGTGAAAGCCCCTAGAGATGCAGGACATTAGTTACACATGTAACATAAAAACAACAGAACAACAATAAGGATGACATACAACATAAGGTACAGGGCACAGTTTACAAAACTCTATTTACAGTGACAGGTACCATGAGTATCAAACCGCATGTCACCCAGCCGAGTTTTAAAGTGATGCAGGGGAATCCTAAAGTGCTCAGTTTCAAACATGTTTGCAGACTGTTCCAAGTTAGTGGAGCTGCTCATCTAAAAGCTTTCTTCCCTAAGACAGTCCTTGCACTTGGCACATTCAATAAAACAACATCATGAATATTTATGGGGAACATTAGTTAAGATGAGATCAATTAGGGAGGATTTATTAGGGGACTTCATATTTGGGCGAGTAGGACTGTCCACAATCTGAGTAACATTTAAAGAGATACAAAGGTTTTTAAAATCCTCTGACACGGCAGTTAACCAGTCCCAGTTAAAATCTCCAAGTAGCACTATTTCCTTGTAGTCTAGTTGTGATAAAAGATTTGCTAGCGAAGACAAGGAGTCTTTGACAGCTGAGGGGGGTCTGTAACGGCCCACGACCATGACCTGTTGACCCTTTGCCACTTCTATATTTAAGGCTAAAAATTCAAATTGCTTACTGATTGATTTGGAAACTAATGTGTTACACTGAACTTATTCTTAACATAAATGGCAACGCCACCACCTTTTATTAGGCCGGTCGGTACGATACACATTAAAACCATGTAAGGCAATGTCAGAGGCCAAAATAGACTTATTTAGCCATGTTTCAGATAAGACAATGACGTCAGCGTCAGTCGAGCCCAGATGCGGACAAAATCTAGTTTACCTAACAGACTGCGCACATTCAAGTGGATGAAACCCAACCCAGACCTAGCTTTAAAATCAGCAGGAGTAGCGATCTGACTACTACTACTGGGCGGACCAGGGTTAGGTTGTACATTTCCTGATAGTAATAACAACAACAAAACCAGGCATCTTTTCCTCTTAAGCGACACACATACATTGTCATCTACTTTAGAAACACCGGAAAAGTCTGCGAGAGTGTGATTAGAGTTTAAGAAGCAGTCCTGAAGAACCATCATCGCAGGAAAACAAAAAAGACAAACATATTTTGCCGAGCAGATTGACTGTGACAAGGCAACCGGTAATTGTTTGAGCAACACATCCGAACCTTTGCAGGGGATGTCCACTGCGGGTGGCAGAACAGACCTGAATCCAGTAGTCTTCTCAGAATGACTAGAGATCTTCTCATAGTCCAAAACAGTTAACAGGCACAGCAGAATCCCGATATGGGCCATTTTCCAAGACCAGCACACAGAATCCGCGATGTTCCTGGAGCAAAATCAGCACAGCAGCAAAGGACAGGCGAAAACAGCAGCGTGGAAGCGCTCCGGTCCCTCCGTGGTATCCCCGAGGTGAAAGCAGGCCTCTGCAACAGCAGAACCAGGACAGGTGGAAAGCAGGCCCCAGCGGTGGTAAAATCCTCCTGCGTACAGCAGCACACGCCCGGTGGAAGCAGGCCAAGCCCGAAGCGTGGATCCACTCAGTCTCTCCGCGACGACTCCGGGGTAAAAACCTCTCCAGTACAGCCTCTACAGGTGGGAGCAGGCCTCCGTAGATCGCAGATCACATGCAGCAACAGGTGGAGCCGCTCCGTCTCTTCGCGACGACTCCGGGGTTAAAACCTCTCCAGTACAGCCGCACTCGACAGGTGGGAGTAGGCCTCCGCAGATGTCCCTGTAGTGTATTATATAGATTTTAGTGAATGGTCTGCAAAGGCTCAAAATACTAATATACACCTGACAATGGGTAGCATGTGTCCTCTTTAAGATAGTAAAGGGAAAAGGTTGAAGGTCACTATGCGTCAAATACTCGTGTTGATAAAGTGAAAATAAGTTTTGTAAAGCGTGACTCTAGTGCAGGGGTGGGGAACCTCCGGCCCCCGGGCCGTATACGGCCCGCGAGACCATTTGGTGTGGCCCTCGAGGTAATTTATAAACATACGCAAAAAATTAAAGAAATCTAGACCGCAAAATAATTAAACAAGTGAGTACCTGTTTTTCCTGGCCAAGGTCAGGGTCCTTGAACACAACACAAGCCCAATGTGTCATCACGTGGTATATGTCTCGTCTGACAGGAGTGTAGTTCGGGGAGCACCAGAACGCAGCTCCGCTCCGGCACTTCCAAAAATTGCAGTACCCATAAGGAGCCGTACACATGCCGCAGTTTCTGCGTGGCTGTGTCTTTAGCTGAAAGCCCAGTGGCGATCTGTCATACTGATCATACAGTCAATAACTTTGTTGTTATTAGCATCTGGTTAGCTAGCTATGCTAACGAATATAAGAAGCTTTTTCTACAACCAGTGAGGTAAAGGCACATCTTTATATGACCATTATAGTTATAAAAAAATAAGAGAATAAAGTAAACAGGTATACAATACTATATGACAGTAAAAAAAGTTGTTATTAATAAACAAGAATACAGTTTGAAAGGGGAGTGATTTGTAAAATATCCATAAAGAAAAAGAAAATCTGCTTACAGTTCTGTTTCATCTGGGTGTTGAGAGAGATATCCATAGATCTCCTAATGTTGCTCTCAAAGTGCACCAGATTTAAAGAACATTTAAAAACAAATCTTCCCGGGGGAGCATGCCCCCGGACCCCCCTAGAGGAGGTTAGGTTACCCCCACTTAAATAATGTTCACATGGATAGGAAACCAAATACATTTGCACACATCTTGTGTCCATATCTTTCCGTTTTGGTGGTCATGCCACAACCGTGCACGTGCATGCATGCGAGTCATGGTAAGATATCTGGATTAAGAGGTTTCTTTTTCTTTGCACAGCATGAAAGAAAGGTGAAATGAGTGGTCTGTGATTTTAGTATTTTTTAGCAGAGGTCAATAATTTGTACGGCCCTCGGAGGACGTTGAAAACATTGAAATGGCCCTTGAGAGGAAAAAGGTTCCCCACCCCTGCTCTCGTGTATGAAGGTAAACACATAAGTGGGAGTTGAAATTAGAGTTCATAGCTAAGTAAATGTTATCAGTGCCGTTGTGTTCAATGTCTGATCCAATCGTTGTGTTTAAACAGCAGCACTCTGTGAAGGATACACACTTTTTAGAGGTATACAGTATGCTGTATATGAACACGCACACTGGCCACATGATGAAGGGAATTTGCCGCATCTGATTTCTGATGAATAAATTCCTGTTCTTAAGGAAATGCCATTTCAACAATGATGCCTGTGTGTGCGTGTCATTCCATTATTTAATTAGCTGTAAATATAGCTGTGTATGGCGTGCGTCATGTGGTCTGCGTGTATGAAAACCATATGCACAATGGTAAAATGTTGGCAGTCTGTTGAACTATAATACACTGGAACAATATATACAGATCTGCATTCAGAGCTGTGGCTAATGGATTTTGTGCGCAGGCTGGAAAGCGTGTGTGTGTGTGTGTGTGTGTGTTTACGTCTCTGAGTTACAGATACAGGCACATAGGGCTGTAATCACATGAGAGAGTCAAGGTTTTTAAGTTTCAGACATGCGCTAACGGTTCCTGCTTTTGGTTATTTGCAGATATTCCTTTTGTTTTTTAAAGAAATGCTCATTATTGTTACAGCATGTTCTTGATTCTCAGTCTTCCTATTCGCAGACTAAGTAAGTGCTAAGTTAGAGAAAATGTGACTTTTCTTTGCAAGATGTTCCCTAAACCTAACCCTAAATGCTTCCTCAGATCCATAGCTGCAAACTAGTTTAAACAATATATACACAAAGTCTTTCTAAACAGCTTCTATTTTCCCAACATCCTTCTACCATCAATCAATCAATCAATCAATCAATCAATCAATCAATCAATCAATCAATGTTTATGTTCCAGCCCAATATCACACATGTTACACTTGTCTCAGTGGACTTCACAGTTTGTACAGAACATCAGTATGACAATATGACACCCTCTGTCCTCAGACCCTCTGTCCTTAGACCCTCTGTCCTTAGACCCTCACATCGTACAAGGAAAAACTTCCAGAGAAAACCCACAGCTTAAAGGGAACATGGGAGAAACCTCAGGGAGAGCAGCAGAGGAGGGATCCCTCTCCCAGGACGGACAGACGTGCAATAGATGCCGTGTGTAAATCGAAAAGATAATACATTTGACAGCATATAGACCGAATGTTAGGAAATGCATGTGTCTGTAATGAGAAGATGAATCCACGAGGATGTCAACAATCCTGTGGGAGCCATCAGGGAAGTAGTATGGTGAGAGTCTGGCAGGACCACAGAGACAGGTTCAGCCACGACCCGAAGTCCAGGATTCAGATTCAGTGCTCAGGATAGAGGATCCAGGACTCAGGATCCAGGACTCAGGACCGCAGCAACAGGATCAGCCTCGACTCCGGATACCGGCGTAGATAGACACCAACCAACCTATTCCTAAAATGTATATTGAAGGGCATTTAATTGAATCCAAATCCCCTCAAGTCATTTGATTCGCTATGCCTAAAAGTGTTTCTGTCATACAAGGAGCACGTCTTGCAGAAGCCGATTGAAAGCAGCTTCATGGTCATTTACTAATGATTATCTATGTTGTATAGTTGTGATGATAGTAGTGTGTGTACTGTATATTGGACAGCAGACAAGAACAAGTCAAAAGGGCTGAAACTAACATTTATTTCATTATCGATTCATTTGTCAGTTATTTTCGAACAATAGTTTGGTTTAAAAAATGTCAGAAAAATATTGAGTTCAGTTGAATATGGAAAAATATATCTCCATAGTTAAAGGGCTGAAAAAAGATTTAGAAACATGTCTTGATATATTAAAATGTAAAAGATGTTGGTCGACTGGTCAGCACTGCTTTCACTGGAGACATATAACCTGCATTGCTTTTGATATTTAAAAAATAGAAGCGATGATTTCAGATTATTTCCGTCGGAGCTAAAAATAAATCGTCTTTTCTTCTCTACCGGGAAACGTCCACATGCATAACCCATCCCTGTTTTCAGCTCGATAGGGATGTCGTTTCAAGACGAGATTAGGTTTGTAAAATGTTGCCTGCCACACTGTTTTCTGTTATTGTGTGTGTGTGTGTGTGTGTGTGTGTGTGTGTGTGTGTGTGTGGTGTGTGTGTGTGTGTGTGTGTGTGTGTGTGTGTGTGTGTGTGTGTGTGTGTGTGTGTGTGTGTGTGTGTGTGTGTGTGTGTGTGTGTGTGTGTGTGTGTGTGTGTGTGTGTGTGTGTGTGTGTGTGTGTGTGTGTGTGTGTGTGTGTGTGTGTGTGTGTGTGTGTGAGAGAGAGAGACTGATCACCTCTACCAGTTCCCTTTCTCGAGTCAACATGTCTGTCTGTGTGTGTGTGTTGCTTCAGCCTCACAAACAATGGCTGATTTATACGATTACACATATTTACTGTGTGTGTGTGTGTGTGTGTGTCCGCCATGTGAGAGTATGGCGGACTTGTGACGCCAAGCCAAGGATATGTATCTTGTTGCCGTACATTCCCAGAGTTCTCCTAATTTTCCCCTGTTCCTCCTTCACTAACTGCTCTCCCCTCTGTCCTTCAAAGGAGACCATTGAGAGAAAAGCAAACAGGCATGGTGGGGGCAACACACACACACACACACACACACACACACTCGGGCACACACTCCCTGCTGCCAAGGGTGTGTTTGTGGGTTATTCTGTGTGTTTGAGAGCAGTGTGTGTGTGTGTTTATGTTAGTGTTTATGATTATGAAAGTGTGAGTTGTGTGTGTGTGTGTGTGTTTAAATAAGTGTGTGATGAATTCACATTGCAAAGCCACCAGTGTGTTTGATCAGATTAGCGATCTGAGAGAAGTTGAACAGCGTATTTAGCTTTGTAATCAGTGTGTTAGCATCACAATAGCGTTAGCATTGACCTCATTAACTTTGCATTAGCGCTGCTAGCTTTTGATTAGCTTTCGGTTTCCACTCGGACCATCACCTCGGACCTGGCACTGTGTGTGTGTGTGTGTGTGTGTGTGTGTGTGTGTGTGTGTGTGTGTGTGTGTGTGTGTGTGTGTGTGTGTGTGTGTGTGTGTGTGTGTGTGTGTGTGTGTGTGTGTGTGTGTGTGTGTGTGTGTGTGTGTGTGTGTGTGTGTGTGTGTGTGTGTGTGTGTGTGTGTGTGTGTGTGTGTGTGTGTGTGTGTGTGTGTGTGTGTGTGTGTGTGTGTGTGTGTGTGTGTGTGTGTGTGTGTGTGTGTGTGTGTGTGTGTGTGTGAGTGAGTGCGTGAGTGAGTGCGTGAGTGCGTGAGTGCGTGAGTGAGTGAGTGAGTGAGTGAGTGCGTGAGTGCGTGAGTGCGTGAGTGCGTGAGTGAGTGCGTGAGTGAGTGAGTGAGTGAGTGCTGGCTTCTCAGGTCTCTCTGGTCTGGACTGCCTCAAGTGTGTTGTGTTGATGGTGGACCGTAGGGACACTGAGTGTGTACATATTGTGTGTAGGTGTGTCCTAGGGACGTGTTTGTTTTGCTGTGTGTGTGTGAGAACATAGCTTCTATTTCTCTGTCAAGATAAACATCTATCTTTATTTTGCAGCAGCTTTTCTTAATTCAGGGCACAAAGGCATGGAGTCTTTGCAGTTGCAATGCATTATGGGGCATCCGATTGTAATAAGTAGATTTAGCAGCATTGTGTTGCAAGCAGTTTGTCCCAGCAAAAGTCAGGCAAATAATTACGTGTATTCTATATTCTATACGTTCCTATGATACAAAAAAGCTCTCTGGTTGATCTTTGGGGAATTAAGTCGCAACATTACCAAAAGTCTCACATTGAAACAGAGCTCTGGATTCACTTTTACATATTTTATTTCAGCACATCGTTAGAAGTACTGCTGACAGCAATGATTGTACATTTTACATATGTACACAATCATAGGAGATATAGCAAGAAAGGAAATAAGACTTAATGGAGGAAAAGAAGACAAGAGAGAAACACGTGGAAAAAATAATGACTGTTGCCTATTTCTACAGCTGCAGAGAGTCAGTGTGTGTGTGTGTGTGTGTGTGTGTGTGTGTGTGTGTGTGTGTGTGTGTGTGTGTGTGTGTGTGTGTGTGTGTGTGTGTGTGTGTGTGTGTGTGTGTGTGTGTGTGTGTGTGTGTGTGTTTCTCTGTGTGTGTGATGCTAATTTGTAGTCAGAATCTCTCTTTTTTTGTCTGCCAAGAATAGGCTGCCTTGTTTTTGTCAATGACCAAAAGCACACACACACACACACACACACACACACACACACACACACACACACACACACACACACACACACACACACACACACACACACACACACACACACACACACACACACACACACACACACACACACACACACACACACACACACACACACACACACACACACACACACACGCACGCACACAGGGAACAACAACCTTGTTCCTTCTCACTCTCCTATCCGGTCGTATTTTATCATGTAAAGCAACAATAAAGTCGTGTCATGCCAACCAGTGTTGTAAAACTGCATTTCATTGACATTAGTCCTTTTCGTGTCACTTTCTTCCCACATATGTCCTGTTGTCGCTCAGCGTATTCATGATGGTCCTGTGGTATAAGACACCACAGCTATAGGGTTAATGTTGTTGGCTTCCAGGTAAGGCATCATAATCAATATTGCAATATTGTAATGCATCAATTACTGTAATTCCAACTATATCCTGTTTCTCATATGAGCTGACAATAGTTTATCTTATCCTAATCAAGATCCTAAAAATCTCTCTTCAAAAACGATGTGCAGTCCTTCTCTGGAATCTATTGGTCTTCACCTGTTCAACCCGGAGGCCCCCGCCCGCTAACGCACTTAACACAGAACTCTACCCTTATTACATATCGGATCTGCACAAACAAGATATCGATTAGCAAGCTGAGATTCCACAGATTCTAGAGGTATTAGTATCATCACTGAGCGATCAGAACTCGTGATAGGGGAAGCAAACACAGACATCGCAACACAGAGCTTTACGGAGCAAACACGGCCAAGTTGTCTGTTTCAAAAGTCGTGTTCAATGGCATCAAAACGATGACAACGCTGCTGAAGGTTAATCCAATGTCTCTGTCACTTTGAAATGATTTATGGTAATCCATCTTCTAGGTTTCAGTTTTCAGAGCGTAACTGTTACGATTATTGTGTTATGTCACGTTTTGTATGTCTTGTTGTTGCTGTTCTCCCCGTCATGTTTTCCTCTTGGTTCTTGTCTGGTCCCTCTCTCTGTGTTTTCCTCCCGTCGTTAGTTTCCCTGGTTTGTCTGATTGTGTTCACCTGTGGCCCTTGTGTTTCTCCTCCCCTGCCCGGCTGTTTCTCGTCTTGTGATTACCCCTCCCTGTATTTAGTCTCGTCTCTTCCTGTGTTCGGTGTTGGTTCGTCGTTTGTCTGTGACTGTGTTCACCGGGGAGTGTTCTGATTGGCCGTGTGCCATATCCTTGAAATAAAGGTATTTTCAATTTTCAGCCTGCTTCACTCACCGTAACAGTAACATAGCTTTCGACTGCGTGCGCGTCACTCTCACTCCTCAATGGTAACGTGTGTGTGTATGTGGAACCTCCCCTTTGATTCTATTGGCTCTAACGGTTCAAAAGAGATGTCAATCACCAGCATCGACCAATGGGTTCCAGAGAAACGGCAAATCCACCCAAATGACCCCAGAGGTGGTTTTTTTTCTTTCTAAACGTCTCTAAAAAGGTCAAATGTCACTTGTTTTGCATCAATCTTCATACAGGGTACTTATTATATGTTATAGTTTGGATTCTTAAAGCTTTTAGTCTCCCATCCCATCATTCAAAGGTGGTGTTCACTATAAGTAATGTTTTATTTGTTGGACGGACACTATAATTTACAGTTTTTTACTATGTTCAATCTGAATTTACTTTAAAATAAAAAACATCTATATTGATTCTGACTTTTATACATCCAACTCAAAGGGTTATCATTACTTTGAGGAAAAGATTATTAATTTAACCCTTTTAGAAGGGAAGATATGGTCATTTGTTCTGGGAATGTCATTTTCGAGCCTGAGACCTGAACAACAGGCGCAGGGCTTAACGGGTTAATATCGTATTGTAATGGAAGAATAGGACGATGAAACCCAATTTGTTTGTCACACATACATGCACACGGCACACACAGTGGAATTTGGTCTCTGCAAAGCATTGATGACCAGATTTCACGGACCATCACCCAGAACAAAGGCGAGTAGTTTCCTCATGAAGAATGTCTTTTTGTCCTCATGTCTCTTTGCCCTCATGTCTCAAACTACAAGCTAACTGTTTACAGGAAGTGTTAACATATTATTTCACTCATCTCTCACAGCAGTTTCCTCTTACAGCAGTAAACAACAACAAACAAGGCCTGTTAATGTGTCTAAACGTTCAATTTAGGGCTGTCAAGTTAACGCGTTAATAACGCGTTAACGCAAAAAAAAATTAACGCCACTAATTATTTTAACGCGATTAACGCATGTGTATTTTTTTTTCTCGGTCGCCCCGTAGTTTCAGAGCGCATCGAGTTTAAAATACCATCTACAAGCTGATGCTGCTGACAGCCCCGCTCCTGCCGCCCGCTTGTGGCAGACCCTATGGGCAGACCACACTTCCCACGCTCACCGGCAGGCACCGACTGGCCATCGGGAGGACCGGGAGGGTGTGTGTTTGTGTGGCCCGAGCGAGAGAGGACCTTACGTGCTTGTTGTTGTTAGCATCTGGTGCTAGCTAGCTGCGCTAACGGATACAAGGAGCTGTTTAAATGAAAACAGAGGAGCGACATTTCGCCACAACTGCGCCGAGCACTTGACTTGATGCAGGAAGCAGACAGCGGGACATTGGAGGAGAAGTCAGCACACTCAGCTCAGATAGTGCAACATGACTGCAGCGTCCAGGCAGCTCCCGTTCGAGCATATGCCTTGAGTTGCACATAGCTCCAACGATCCAACACACACACACACACGCACACGCACACTCCATTTGTATTGAATGAGAGAGGTTCCAGGTTGTTGTTTAATATTCATGAGAATATTTGTCATTGTTCAAATGATAATAAACATTAGCATAAAGCATGTTTGTCCACTCATATGTTGATAAGAGTATTAAAAACTTGAAAAATATTCCTCTAAGGAACATTTAGAACAGATCAAAAATGTGCGATTAATTTGCGATTAATCGCGATTAACTATTTTAATCGACTGACAGCCCTAGTTCAATTACTTTGTTTTTGAATAGAGTTTATATTCATGAAACTGTTCAGATTGAATACAGATACAAATATATTGTTTCTTTGGAGCTGTTCCTCTGTGTTAAAGTAGCATATGTGCAGATACATCAGAACACGCATATTTATCTGGGGGATTTTTTTTTGTGTGACCGTTGCTCCATTTAGGAATGACATAACACAGAAGACAACATTAAAAAAATATATATTTATGTAAATATAATAAGCTCAACTAAGAATATGCAAACAAATATATAAAATAGAATAAAATAAAGATTTAGATCACATTGATTTAAAGTAGATAGATAAACATCCAGAATAAATCCGGTCCCTGCAGAACGCCTGCTGGACTCACATCTGCCTCTAGATGTGTGTGTGTGTGTGTGTGTGTGTGTGTGTGTGTGTGTGTGTGTGTGTGTGTGTGTGTGTGTGTGTGTGTGTGTGTGTGTGTGTGTGTGTGTGTGTGTGTGTGTGTGTGTGTGTGTGTGTGTGTGTGTGTGTGTGTGTGTGTGTGTGTGTGTGTGTGTGTGTGTGTGTGGGCCTGGGAGGTTAGTGTGAACTGTTAATGACAGCCGTGTGTGTGTGGTGTGTAATGAGTAGAGAGAAAGGTTCTGTGTGATTATAGGCCTCATCTTAGGACCAGAGAGACTAAATATGGCTTCAGACTAAACACTGTCCACACACACACACACACACACACACACACACACACCGCAGACCACATACCCATGGGCAACATGCAGCACATATGAAGAGAGCAGTCTGTAAGTAAGTGGGAGATGTGTGTGTGCTCACACGGGACAGGAGTGTCTTCACAGGCTGTGATTCTGTGTGCAGATCAATCTGACGGATCATCACCGTCCCTGACGAGTTGCCTCGTGGAGTTTCCTTTGTTTGTAATTACAGCATCGTGTAAAGTGCATATGCAGTGTTCGACTCTCATGTGTCTGCTTCATGGAAAGTAAGGTTTATACTCAAAGTCGTTTGCTTATAATAGCTTAACGTAGTCGATTAGTGCACCCTTGTGAAAATGTGTATTTTGCGGATAACAGACGACCTGTATTCCCAAAATGCACTTGGCTACAGACAAGTGCCAAACATCTGGAATGCTTCCAGTCACTGCTCCGTTGATGTGAGAGAGAAACTCCCTCTGGAGGGAGCACAGGGATGTTGGCCTTTGGAGACCATTTACACTAAAAACCTCTAGAACACTCTGCAGGAGGGGGGCAACACTTTAAACCGTAATAGAGCGGTGCAGTGTCGAGTCCTAAAACCCGGAAGTGAGTCAGCATTTCTCCACTTCCTGTTCCCTCGTCTCAGAGCCAATGGGATCTCTCCATAGGAGTTTGGAAAATAGCTGAACTCAGGTCTGTGGTTGAGACACGTTGAAGAGACGGATCACGTTTTGCTCTACGACATTAAATCCATCCGCAGGATCCCGCTGATGATTTCTGAAGAGTGGACGTGTCTGAAAAACGATGGTTGTTACCAAGTGGCTGAAGAGGATTACAGAAGTCGTGCAGGTCGTTGTACGTCATCACGCCGAACACGTAAACACTCCTCTGAGTTAGTTTCTGTTCTGCTTGAGAGCAAGTCCTGCCTCCTGCAGACTGTTCAAAACGCTTCAACTTGTTCCATCTAGAATCTGTGTGTTTGAATACGGATCTGAAGTCGGCGTGACGTTGAAGTCGTGCTCGGCTGTAGTTCCTTTATAGCATAACGTTAGCATTTAGCTTCTGGCGATTAGATTTATGATTAGAGCATTATGACACGTGGAGATGATCCGGCTGAACAGAACGTGCATTTATCAAACGGGTTCTTATTTCGAGCTATTTTCCAAAACCCTCTGGAGACATCCCGTTGCTTTTTTGTCGAGGGAACCAGCAGCTTGCTTCCGGGTAGATACGTCAGCTCTGCGCCGCTCCGTAGAGCCGGTTTGAATACATCTTTGAAGGACTTGATTTCAGTCCCTAAGCACATTCTGAACTTATTTCATTTTGTTTGAATTGTTAGATTTAGATAAAGATATTTGCAGATGGACTTTACCTTGGGAACACTTTGATTTTGTGATGCACGTCCACATCTGGATATCTCCCTTAGCCGCACAACTCTGCAGTGTGTGACATTTAGTTTCCCTCTCTTTGCTCAAATCAGGCACCGGTTCGTACGGTGAGTTTCTTTACTATAGCTTAGTGAGGAAATGTGTGTGTGGCAGCGTGTCAGTGTGTTTTCCTGCACCATCGAACTCCTCGACGGGCCGACAGAGTTCATACATGTATATATTTTGGCTATTGAGGAGGGTTTAAAGCAAACACACACACACACACACACACACACACACACACACACACACACACACACACCCCGCACTCGCAGCTGTTCTGGTGAAATGGGCCCTTGGGTTAAGTCACATCACATGCTATTAATACATGCTCGCTAACAGTGTGTGTGTGTGTGTGTGTGTGTACGCAAAGCCTCTTTGGGAGGCTGTCTCAGTGTGTTTGTTGCAGGACTGTTCAGGTGTGTGTGTGTGTGTGAAAATTGATTTATGGGCCTTGCTTTAGGGCGTGAGTGTGTGGTGTCAGCATATCTGTTTGGACTTTGACCCTGAACACACTTCCAAACAGCTGTATCAGCCCTCGTTATGGTGTGTGTGTGTGTGTGTGTGTGTGTGTGTGTGTGTGTGTGTGTGTGTGTGTGTGTGTGTGTGTGTGTGTGTGTGTGTGTGTCCTTTCTTTCACCTGGCCTGACCTCTGAATGCAGGCGCTGTGATGTCACATCCAGATGTTTCCAGCTGTAGTTTGATTCATCAGCAGTGTGTTCAAGCCATAACACTTAATACAACAACTGGGATTCACTTTGTACGCATGTAACATAATATTTTTGACAACTTTGGCAACAATGTTACACCGAACTAGAGAATAGAAAAGCAAACGAACATAAGAACCCATGAAGATCCATCCATCTTCTCCCGCTTATCCGTGGTTGGGTCGCGGGTATCAGTTCCAGCAGAGAGCCCCAAACGTTCCTTTTCCCTCGTCAACCAGCTCTGACTGGGGGGTCCCAAGGCGCTCCCAGGCCAGCGAAGAGATATAATCCCTCCACCTGGTCCTAGGTCTACCCCTCGGTCTCTTCCCAGCTGGACGTGCCTGGAACACCTCCCTAGGGAGGCGCCCAGGTGGCATCCTAACTAGGAGCCCGAACCACCTCAACTGGCTCCTTTCGACGCGAAGGAGGAGCGGCTCAACTCCGAGTCCCTCCCTGATGACCGAACTTCTCACCTTATCCCTAAGGGAGACACCAGCCACCCTGCGGAGGAAACCCATCTCGGCCGCTTGTATCCGCGATCTCGTTCTTTCGGTCATGACCCATCCTTCATGACCGTAGGTGAGGGTAGGAACGAAAATGGCCCGGTAGACAGAGAACTTTGCCTTCTGGCTCAGCTCCCTTTTCGTCACCACGGTAAAGCGACTGCAGTACCGCTCCCGCTGCTCCGACTCTCCGGCCCATCTCACGCTCCATTGTTCCCTCACTCGAGAACAAGACCCCGAGATACTTGAACTCCTTCACTTGGGGTAAGGACTCATTCCCTACTTGGAGTGGACAGTCCATCGGTTTCCTGCTGAGAACCATGGCCTCAGATTTGGAGGTGCTGATCCTCATCCCAGCCGCTTCACACTCGGTTGCGAACCGATCCAGAGAGTGCTGAAGGTCGCAGACCGATGAAGCCATCAGAACCACATCATCTGCAAAAAGCAGTGGTGCAATCCTTAGTCCACCAAACCGCAGACCCCCCCCCCCCACGACTACGCCTCGAAATCCCACCCATGTATATTACAAACAGGATTGGTGACAAAGCGCAGCCCTGGCGGAGGCCAACCCTCACCGGAAATGGGTCCGACTTACTGCCGAGGACCCGGACCCAGCTCTCGCTTTGGGAGTACAGAGACTGGATGGCCCTGAGTAGAGACCCCCCTCACCCCATACTCCCGCAGCACCTCCCACAGTAACTCCCTGGGAACTCGGTCATACGCCTTCTCCAAGTCTACAAAACACATGTAGACCGGATAAGCGTACTCCCAGACCCCCTCCAGGATCCTTGCGAGAGTAAAAAGCTGTTCCGTCGTTCCACGACCAGGACGGAATCCGCATTGTTCCTCCTCAATCTGAGGTTCGACAATCGGCCTGACCCTCCTTTCAAGTACCTTGGAGTAAACTTTCCCGGGGAGGCTGAGTAGTGTGATGCCTCTGTAATTGGCACACACCCTCTGATCCCCCCCCCCCCCCGGTCTGCCACTCCTTCGGTACTGTTTCCGACTTCCACGCAACGTTGACGAGACGTGTCAACCATGACAGTCCCTCAACACCCAGAGCCTTCAGCATCTCCGGGCGGATCTCTTCCACCCCCGGGGCTTTGCCACTGTGGAGTTGTTTAACGACCTCAGTGACCATGAAGATATAACATCTAAATGTCATATTTTATAAACGTTTGTGAGGACTCTCCGCTATGGTTGCAGTCAGAAAATATGAAATGGGCTGAGCGAGACATCGTCATAAACAAGTGTGTCATCTAAATAGATCATAAGCCTGAACTAAAACTGTGGTTTGGTTTGTAATTAACATGTATGAGAAAATACGTTTCCATTTGTGAAGTATTCGACTGATAATGGAGGATCTACTATCTGGTTATGTTATAAAGACTTCTTAATTATTGAGGGTACCAGAAAACATTGTGCTACATTTCAACGAGGCATCTCAGAATTATTTACAAAAACATTTTAAGAAGCTAAAATAGAATAATACAGTTATAAAATACAAGAACAAAAGGTTACAGTGTAAGGCAGAGGCTTGATTTAAAACATGTTGTTCCAGATGTATGGAGCATCCAAACTGAGCGCCGCTTCTCCAGGTTTAGTTTTGACTTTGGGGACCAGCACATGCAGCATGAACACAACTCCTCTGTTTGCTCGCATGTGTCTTTCTTTTCATGTTGACTTCTTTAGTCGCACATATCTTGTTTGCCTTTTTCTCCGGCTGAATGTTCCTGCAGTGAAGTGTAGTTTTTGCGATATTTCACACGCGGTTGTGGTTTCAAAAGTGACCTGGGAAGAGATTGAATGACGGGTGTTGTTCTTCCAACACAGTGGAGAGACTGGCTGTGCTGCCAGGTGTGGGCTGATCAGCCTCCAGTGTGTGGGCTGTGATCAGCCTCCAGTGTGTGTGCGCTGTGATCAGCCTCCAGTGTGTGTGCTGTGATCAGCCTCCAGTGTGTGCGCTGTGATCAGCCTCCAGTGTGTGTGCAGACTCAATCTGGAGGTTTCTGGACACGAGATACTGCGCCTGATCCAAACTCTCCAGAACCCCCGCACTCCTCCATCCAGCTGGACCCACCAAACCCCCTCATTATGCAGTCCTGGGTGGGCCTGGACTCACCCAGCCTGTGTGTGTGTGTGTGTGTGTGTGTGTGTGTGTGTGTGTGTGTGTGTGTGTGTGTGTGTGTGTGTGTGTGTGTGTGTGTGTGTGTGTGTGTGTGTGTGTGTGTGTGTGTGTGTGTGTGTGTGTGTGTGTGTGTGTGTGTGTGTGTGTGTGTGTGTGTGTGTGTGTGTGTGTGTGTGTGTGTGTGAGGTCACCTCTGAACCTGTTGAGGTCAGCTCCAGCGCCCGGGGCTCCGTGGCCTGGGACTGGGCCGGGTTGTTAATCCCAGGTTGGTTGTCACTGCGGTGGGTCAGGCTCTGTAATTTAGTCCCCTGCTCTGTCTGGGGCCTCCGGGGCCTCGGACCACCCAGCACAGCCACCTACTCAGTGTGTATATGTGTGTGTGTGTGTGTGTGGGGGGGGGGGAGAAAGCTAGCGCATGTGTGGATTTAAGGTTTTGTTAAAATTACGTATTTTTGTCTTTGCTTTTAGATGTGTGTGCTCATGCCTTAAGGGCAGGAAAGGCTTAAGACAGTGTGTGTGTGTGTGTGTGTGTGTGTGTGTGTGTGTGTGTGTGTGTGTGTGTGTGTGTGTGTGTGTGTGTGTGTGTGTGTGTGTGGTGTGTGTGTGTGTGTGTGTGTGTGTGTGTGTGTGTGTGTGTGTGTGTGTGTGTGTGTGTGTGTGTGTGTGTGTGTGTGTGTGTGTGTGTGTGTGTGTGTGTGTGTGTGTGTGTGTGTGTGTGTGTGTGTGTGTGTGTGTGCGCGTGTGTGTGCAACAGAGCAACATAACTGATTTTAGGTTTTCTTTGCATAGTGGAGGATGTGTGTGAGTGTGTGACTTAAATCTGTGTTTTTCTTTTTGAAATATAGGTGCTTTTAAAATGTGTGAGTAAGGGATGATGTGCAGCGAGGCGGTCATTATGGGTAGAAGAACACCGACAGGCTGATCAGGAGCCCGGCGCGAAGCTGAGCTTGAAGGGACATTATCCCATGTATTACAAGGCCATATACTAAACGATTTTATTGACTTAATAATGATCGTATTTATTCCGCTAAGGAAATAAAAACTCCATTCCACGGCGCACCAACGGCTGGAACTGCGACAACAACAACTTTACGGCAGCACTGTCCAACTCTGTTCACCGTTTTTGATCCACTAACAAGTCCTTAAACTCTGCAGAGCCCGTACCGTGTCCCTGTTCGTGTTCACTTCCCGTCTGTCTGCTTCTGGTGATTTATCTGACACACACACACACACACACACACACACACACCACACACACACACACACACACACACACACACACCACACACACACACACACACACACACACACACACACACACACACACACACACACACACACACACACCACACACACACACACACACACACACACACACACACACACACACAGCGCTCCGTCTTTTACCCTCTTTTACTTTCTCTTCTTGATCCTCCCTAGCAACGGTCAATAAGTCCTTGACAGCGGTCTGTACTACTGTATTAACAACGTGTCACGTGTTCTGAATTGACCAATCAGAACTCAGTATTCAATTAAGCCATGTAATAATTAAGCAATGGCTCGCGACAGGCCGTGGTCATATATCACAGCTAAGGGGATTGGTTCGGCACGACGCGAACCCTGTAGTCTACCAACCCCGTTAGTAGACTGACTTTCCAGAGACGTTTTTTTTCTGGAGATAGGCACTGCTCAATCCACTCCTCCATAGTAAGGCCACGCCGGAGGTCGAAGTTAAATAAGGGATAATGTGCAGCGAGGCGGTCCTTATGGGTGAAAGAACACCCGACAGGCATATCAAAAATAGTCCGTTGTTACCGTTTGAACTACGTAGCAACGGCAGGAACTGCTTCGATAGCGTTTTTGAGGACCTTTCTGATTACAGATTTGAAAACATCGCTGCTTGCTTTAAAAGTAGCACAATTCATGATGTCAAAGCTTGGGAAGTATCTAGATATCCCCGCCCTGATGCCAAAGGAACTGCACACTGAATATGCTTTGCCGTTTGATGTCTATGTCTGGACCGCTGCGTAAAAACTTACTTCTCCGCTGTTTTCTTGTCCAAGTTTGAAAAGTAAACTGCATGCAGTTTGCTTTTCAGCCCAACTGCGTACAGTTAAATCGACCGGACTTCTTTCTGCAGATGTGAGCGTCCTTAACAACGGTTGCTGCACATTATCCCTTACATGTTTCCATCTTGAGCTTTGTTAGTTAGTTAGTTTCGTAACGGACGTGATGTAACAGTTGTAACGGTTGTAGCTTTTCTCAGACGCGGAGGGATACTGACTTGTTGTGAAAAGTAACTACAATTCTACCCGTGGTATACGCTCATTATATCACGGCTAAGAACCAATCAGATTGCTTGATTTGACTTGTTCATTTTATAAATAATGATAATGTCCTTTTTAAGTCACCAAAGCCCAAAGTTTAACCAACAGTAAAAAAAAACTTAAATATTTCATTTAACTTCTTAAAATAGCCTTTGTTGTTCCTATTAAGCCTTAACAGTTTTATTATACACTTTCTACAGGATCTTGTTTATTATTTGTCACCTCCTTGTCTCAGCTCTTCATTCAAGCTATTTCAAAATGACTGTTTAGAACTTTACCATCTCTGCTAGTACTTTGTTTGAAGCCAAATAACTTTATTTAAACTTTATTCAGTAGCACGGCACAAGTCCGACCGATAAAATGATTGTATTTGAAAACTGACAAATCAAAATGGTCTTGAATTTCTCATTTCTCATCATTTCATTTTTCCCTTATTGACCTTTTGATGAATCCACTTAGTAGGTTTCTCAGTTCTTGGATGCTGTGTTGAATATGTGTGTGTGGCTGTATCTGTGTTGTGTGTACCAGTGAGCAGAGTTTTCATCCAGTGTTGTCTTTGCACATGTCCGTGTTTCAGACACAGACATATTTATCATGGGCTGAGGGAGGGCGGGTCTCTCACACACGACCTATCATCGCAGAATAAAGCTCTTTGTTGGCGACCGTGTGAACGCGCGCGTCAAAGGAAAGCAGAAGGCCTCCCTCTCGCAGCCTGAGAGAAAACAGCCGAGTGGAGCCGGCTCTTTGACGGAGCGACAGCCTCATAAATCACGCCGCCGTGTTTCAGCTGAACCTCGGCCTGTGAAAGCATCTCTGACAGCCCTGATTGGGGAGGCGGTTGAAAAAAAAAAAAAAAGGCTTTTGACTATATTTTTCTTACCGAAGAAACCCCCGACACCTTCTCACATTTTTGTATTTTAACATTGAAGGCCTTAAAGTGAGTGAGGTGGTAGAATAAGCATGGCCTTCTGAATCTGAAGCATCCATCATCATCGGTCAAAAGACTCCGGGGTTTGAGAGCTATTCCCGATGGGGATTATCTGAGGGTTTTGATGAGGTGTTTCTGGACTATACACACTTTTCCCTCAACCTGCCTCATTTATTTTCGATGTTTGATTTCCTACATCTCCTTTCAAAAAACTGCCTTAAAAAAAACATCATTAGAGCTTCACACCTCAATGGTGTTAAACTCTGCTGCATTAAAGAGGCCCTATTCATCTTTTTGAGGCCTCCATTGGCTATTGGCTGGCGCTCCAACACATTGTACGTGATAGGTTAAGAGGCGGGACATCTCTAAGCGGTTGACCAATCACAACAGAGCCGGCCAGCTAACCAATCAGAGCAGACTGGGCTCTGGTTTCAGACAGAGGGTGAAAAGAGGTGCTGCAGCACAGGCAGTATGAGAACAATAAAGCATGGAGACACTACATACTGATATACACCTGAACATCAGCAGGAGAGGACTCTTTAAAGTAGAGACACTACATACTGATATACACCTGAACATCAGCAGGAGAGGACTCTTTAAAGTAGAGACACTACATACTGATATACACCTGAACATCATCAGGAGAGGACTCTTTAAAGTAGAGACACTACATACTGATATACACCTGAACATCAGCAGGAGAGGACTCTTTAAAGTAGAGACACTACATACTGATATACACCTGAACATCAGCAGGAGAGGACTCTTTAAAGTAGAGACACTACATACTGATATACACCTGAACATCAGCAGGAGAGGACTCTTTAAAGTAGAGACACTATATACTGATATACACCTGAACATCAGCAGGAGAGGACTCTTTAAAGTAGAGACACTACATACTGATATACACCTGAACATCAGCAGGAGAGGACTCTTTAAAGTAGAGACACTACATACTGATATACACCTGAACATCAGCAGGAGAGGACTCTTTAAAGTAGAGACACTACATACTGATATACACCTGAACATCAACAGGAGAGGACTCTTAAAGTAGATACACTACATACTGATATACACCTGACATCAGCAGGAGAGGACTCTTTAAAGTAGAGACACTACATACTGATATACACCTGAACATCAGCAGGAGAGGACTCTTTAAAGTAGAGACACTACATACTGATATACACCTGAACATCAGCAGGAGAGGACTCTTTAAAGTAGAGACCTACATACTGATATACACCTGAACATCAGCAGGAGAGGACTCTTTAAAGTAGAGACACTACATACTGATTACACCTGAACATCAGCAGGAGAGGACTCTTTAAAGTAGAGACACTATATACTGATATACACCTGAACATCAGCAGGAGAGGACTCTTTAAAGTAGAGACACTACATACTGATATACACCTGAACATCAGCAGGAGAGGACTCTTTAAAGTAGAGACACTACATACTGATATACACCCTGAACATCAGCAGGAGAGGACTCTTTAAAGTAGAGACACTACATACTGATATACACCTGAACATCAACAGGAGAGGACTCTTGTAAAGTAGATACACTACATACTGATATACACCTGAACATCAGCAGGAGAGGACTCTTTAAAGTAGAGACACTACATACTGATATACACCTGAACATCAGCAGGAGAGGACTCTTTAAAGTAGAGACACTACAGACTGATATACACCTGAACATCAGCTGGAGAGGACTCTTTAAAGTAGAGACACTACATACTGATATACACCTGAACATCAGCAGGAGAGGACTCTTTAAAGTAGAGACACTACATACTGATATACACCTGAACATCAGCAGGAGAGGACTCTTTAAAGTAGAGACACTACATACTGATATAGGACCTGAACATCAGCTGGAGAGGACTCTTAAAGTAGAGACACTACATACTGATATACACCTGAACATCAGCAGGAGAGGACTCTTTAAAGTAGAGACACTACATACTGATATATGGAGCTACTTTTCATTAGAATCTGTTCCAATGTTGTAATGGACCAAAACTTGTCTGACATGTTTCTATCAAATTTGTGTCACAATTCAGGATGAGTGCTTGATTGAGTATTGTCATCGTACCACACCTAGTATGGCATTGAACGTTATAGTGAGACATACCTTCGAGACCAACATGTATTATTAAAAGGCTTTGAGCTACAGGACGATACATATGAAGAGGAGGGTCATCAGGTGCATTCAGAGATCGGTTCAGGTCGGGTTGCCAGATCCTATCGACTAATCCCTCGTCTCCCTCAAATGCGCTGATAATGTAGCATACACACACAAAACAAAAAGCAATGTTACCGTCTGTCTCTACCTACCTTCTCTACCTGTCCTCCTCCTCTCCTCCTGCCTTATCAGTGAGAGTGTAGACAGACAGTGTTATCAGTAGTGTGTGTGTGTGTGTGTGTGTGTGTGTGCGTGTGTGTGTGTGCGTGCGTGCGTGCTTGTTTTCACCAAAGACAATAGTGCTTTCTGTCTTGCTGTCGGCCAATCGTCCATCAGAGATTCTGATCCCCTCACTTGTCTTCGCCGTCTGCCGCCTGTTTACCTCCTGAAGCACACTCACAAGACAAACTCTGTGTACTTCAAATAAAACGTGGGCAGTTTTTTTCCAACTGTTAGCGATTACGGTCCCGCAACTTCATTTAAATTGGGTTTGACTTGTTAGTGTTCATTTAGCTTATTGTAACTATGCTTGTGTTTGTAATGTTGGGTAGACTTTACTTATTTGATTCCGTGTCCGTCTCGATGCCTCGATCTTTCAGGAGTGCCACGCTGACATCGTTAACCTCGTTGGTGACGTCACCGTGCTCGATTAACGACGGAATCGAGAGTCTCGTTTCTGCAAAATGAACTGAAGAGGAAACATCATGACGTGAAAGCAGAGACATGCTAGTGTCTGTGTAGTGTTTAGTGTGTGTGTGTGTGTGTGGTGGTGTGTGTGTGCGTGTGTGCGTGTGCGTGCAGGTGTTTGGCGATAGGCGTCAGGATGTGCAACAGCTGGAAGGAACTTTAACGAGACGCTCAATTAATTTCCGTGTGTGTGTGTGTGTGGTGTGTGGGTTTGAAATAATGAATTAATTCTGTTATAAGGGCCCTCATTACTAAGGAAACGTGCACGCACACACATTTATTATTGTGTGGTGTGTCTGGAAGAGGATGTTAATGCAGTGTGGTGTGTGTGTGTGGTGTGGTGTGGTGTGTGTGAGACTTTCAGAGAGAGTGTATGTACAGTATCTGTGTGGTGTGGTGTGTGTGTGTGAGACTTTCAGGGAGAGTGTATGTAACAGTATCTGTGTGAGTGTGTGTGTGTGTGTGTGTGTGTGTGGTGTGTGTGTGGTGGTTGTGTCTATTAGTCATCCTCCACCAGAAATGGGCTCTGTGATTCCAGCCGTCGTTAAACTGATATTCTAATTGGCTCTTTAATTAAGACATGGAAACGCTGAGCCTGAACACACGCGCGCACACGCGCACACACACACACACACACACACACCACACACACACCACACACACACACACACACACACACACACACACACACACACCACACACACACACACACACACCACACAACCACCTATAGCAACATGTACAGTATGTGCCCCCACATGAACCTCTCTACTGTTTTCTTTACTTCTCTCGCTACCCTTTCTCCTCCTCTGTTCCGCGGTAACTCAATGCCCTTCCTTCTTTCCCCTCTGTTCATCCGTCCTCTTACTTCCATGTCCCTCTCTCTCATCTCTCACCTCCTCATCTCACGAGAGTTTCCTTTCCTCTCTTTCTTATTTCTTTCTTGTTCCTCCTCCTTGTCCCCCTTCTCCCTTCTCCCGTCATCCGGCAGGAACGAGTGATGGGTTCTGCCACGCTGCTGTCCTCTTACACTGACGGAGATTGTGTGTGTGTGTGGTGTGTGTGTGTGTGTGTGTGGTGTGTGTTGTGTGTGTGTGTGTGTGGTGTGTGTGTGTGTGTGTGTGTGTGTGTGTGTGTGTGTGTGTGTGTGTGTGGTGTGTGTGTGTGTGTGTGTGTGTGTGTGTGTGTGTGTGTGTGTGTGTGTGTGTGTGGCTTGAGCAAAATCCAGGCTGCTTGCTGTGGTTAACTGAGGCAGGAATAATCTAATCTGTCGGCATTGACACACACACACGGCATTGACACACACACACACACACACACACACACACACACACACCACACACACACACACACACACACACACACACACACACACACACACACACACACACACACACACACACGTCTACACACACTGCTATTTGCTAGTTTGCACTGCTACTTTTTGGTCGGCAAATTTGTATAAATAGATATAATCTGCAAGAAGTTAGTGTCTGTTCTAAGATTCAATTTCTGCACATTATTGATTCACGTCTGCCAACTCAAATCCCTTCAGCAGCGAGAGACGGCGTCAAACAAATGTGAAGCAGCAGCACCCCCCCCCCCCATCGTGTTTTAGTATTCGTTGTCCCGGTTTCTAAGTGGTTCCTCCGCCAGCTTCTTGTTGCAGCGAGCAAACCTCGTGCAGCACACCGGCTAAAGTTACTTCATGTTTAACCACAGCCACATAGTTTGCATATGTGTTTCTCTCAATCGTGTGTGTGTGTGTGTGTGTGTGTGTGTGTGTGTGTGTGTGTGTGTGTGTGTGTGTGTGTGTGTGTTGTGTGTGTGTGTGTGTGTGTGTGTGTGTGTGTGTGTGTGTGTGTGGTGTGTGTGTGTGTGAATGATGCTCGTTGGAAGCTTTGTTGTTTGTGATGCTGCGTTGCCTACTCTGTGTATGAGTGATGGTGATGTGAAGTCATGTGACCGTGCTGTAGTTCCTTTACAGCCCAACATTAGCCTCCTTTAGCTTAGCGGTGGTGACGTGAAGTCATGTGACCGTGCTGTTGTTCCTTTATAGCCCAACATTAGCCGCCTTTAGCTTAGCGGTGGTGACGTGAAGTCATGTGACCGTGCTGTAGTTCCTTTATAGCCCAACATTAGCCGCCTTTAGCTTAGCGGTGGTGACGTGAAGTCATGTGACCGTGCTGTAGTTCCTTTATAGCCCAACATTAGCCACCTTTAGCTTAGCGTTGGTGACGTGAAGTCATGTGACCGTGCTGTAGTTCCTTTATAGCCCAACATTAGCCACCTTTAGCTTAGCGGTGGTGACGTGAAGTCATGTGACCGTGCTGTAGTTCCTTTATAGCCCAACATTAGCCACCTTTAGCTTAGCGGTGGTGACGTGAAGTCATGTGACCGTGCTGTAGTTCCTTTATAGCCCAACATTAGCCACCTTTAGCTTAGCGGTGGTGACGTGAAGTCATGTGACCGTGCTGTAGTTTACTTTATAACCCAACATTAGCCACCTTTAGCTTAGCGGTGGTGATGTGAAGTCATGTGACCGTGCTGTAGTTTACTTTATAACCCAACATTAGCCTCCTTTAGCTTAGCGGTGGTGATGTGAAGTCATGTGACCGTGCTGTAGTTACTTTATAACCCAACATTAGCCTCCTTTAGCTTAGTGGTGGTGATGTGAAGTCATGTGACCGTGCTGTAGTTCCTTTACAGCCCAACATTAGCCTCCTTTAGCTTAGCGGTGGTGACGTGAAGTCATGTGACCGTGCTGTAGTTCCTTTATAGCCCAACGTTAGCCACCTTTAGCTTAGCGGTGGTGATGTGAAGTCATGTGGACCGTGCTGTAGTTTCCTTTATAACCCAACATTAGCCACCTTTAGCTTAGCGGTGGTGATGTGAAGTCATGTGACCGTGCTGTCATTCCTTTATAGCCCAACATTAGCCACCTTTAGCTTAGCGGTGGTGACGGGAAGTCATGTGACCGTGCTGTAGTTCCTTTATAGCCCAACATTAGCCACCTTTAGCTTAGCGGTGGTGACGTGAAGTCATGTGACCGTGCTGTAGTTCCTTTATAGCCCAACATTAGCCACCTTTAGCTTAGCGGTGGTGACGTGAAGTCATGTGACCGTGCTGGAGTTCCTTTATAGCCCAACATTAGCCACCTTTAGCTTAGCGGTGGTGACGTGAAGTCATGTGACCGTGCTGTAGTTCCTTTATCGCCCAACATTAGCCACCTTTAGCTTAGCGGTGGTGACGTGAAGTCATGTGACCGTGCTGTAGTTCCTTTATCGCCCAACATTAGCCACCTTTAGCTTAGCGGTGGTGACGTGAAGTCATGTGACCGTGCTGTCGTTCCTTTATAGCCCAACATTAGCCACCTTTAGCTTAGCGGTGGTGACATGAAGTCATGTGACCGTGCTGTCGTTCCTTTATAGCCCAACATTAGCCTCCTTTAGCTTAGCGGTGGTGACGTGAAGTCATGTGACCGTGCTGTCGTTCCTTTATCGCCCAACATTAGCCGCCTTTAGCTTAGCGGTGGTGACATGAAGTCATGTGACCGTGCTGTCGTCCCTTTTATAGCTCAACATTAGCCACCTTTAGCTTAGCGGTGGTGACGTGAAGTCATGTGACCGTGCTGTAGTTTCCTTTATAGCCAACATTAGCCACCTTTAGCTTAGCGGTGGTGACGTGAAGTCATGTGACCGTGCTGTAGTTCCTTTATAGCCCAACATTAGCCACCTTTAGCTTAGCGGTGGTGACGTGAAGTCATGTGACCGTGCTGTCCGTTCCTTTATAGCCCAACATTAGCCACCTTTAGCTTAGCGGTGGTGACGTGAAGTCATGTGACCGTGCTGTAGTTCCTTTATAGCCCAACATTAGCCACCTTTAGCTTAGCGGTGGTGACGTGAAGTCATGTGACCGTGCTGTCGTTCCTTTATCGCCCAACATTAGCCTCCTTTAGCTTAGCGGTGGTGACGTGAAGTCATGTGACCGTGCTGTAGTTCCTTTATCGCCCAACATTAGCCTCCTTTAGCTTAGCGGTGGTGACGTGAAGTCATGTGACCGTGCTGTAGTTCCTTTATAGCCCAACGTTAGCCACCTTTAGCTTAGCGGTGGTGATGTGAAGTCATGTGGACCGTGCTGTAGTTCCTTATAACCCAACGTTAGCCACCTTTAGCTTAGCGGTGGTGATGTGAAGTCATGTGACCGTGCTGTCCATTCCTTTATAGCCAACATTAGCCGCCTTTAGCTTAGCGGTGGTGACGTGAAGTCATGTGACCGTGCTGTCATTCCTTTATAGCCAACATTAGCCACCTTAGCTTAGCGGTGGTGACGGGAAGTCATGTGACCGTGCTGTAGTTCCTTTATAGCCCAACATTAGCCACCTTTAGCTTAGCGGTGGTGACGTGAAGTCATGTGACCGTGCTGTAGTTCCTTTATAGCCAACATTAGCCACCTTTAGCTTAGCGGTGGTGACGTGAAGTCATGTGACCGTGCTGGAGTTCCTTTATAGCCCAACATTAGCCACCTTTAGCTTAGCGGTGGTGACGTGAAGTCATGTGACCGTGCTGTAGTTTCCTTTTATCGCCCAACATTAGCCACCTTTAGCTTAGCGGTGGTGACATGAAGTCATGTGACCGTGCTGTCGTTCCTTTATAGCCCAACATTAGCCACCTTTAGCTTAGCGGTGGTGACATGAGTCATGTGACCGTGCTGTCGTTCCTTTATAGCCCAACATTAGCCTCCTTTAGCTTAGCGGTGGTGACGTGAAGTCATGTGACCGTGCTGTCGTTCCTTTATCGCCCAACATTAGCCGCCTTTAGCTTAGCGGTGGTGACATGAAGTCATGTGACCGTGCTGTCGTCC